>CM064519.1:35933157-36043157 GCA_032716605.1 Paralithodes platypus
CAAAATCGCGTAATGATAGCCAGAATAAAGTGCTAACATGCGTAAGAATCCTCAAAGGGTTAGAATGGTTGTTAGTTTTTAGTGATTCAACCAGCAGGAAGAGGGGTAACTTAATGTTTTATTGACTTAGAGCGAGAAAGAGAGAGATAGATAGAGAGAGAGAGAGAGAGAGAGAAAGAGAGAGAGAGAGAGAGAGAGAGAGAGAGAGAGAGAGAGAGAGAGAGAGAGAGAGAGAGAGAGAGAGAGAGAGAGAGATAAAGAGAGAGAGAGAGGGGGGGGGGGGAGGAAGGTATATAGCTAATGAACTCTGAAAACTTTCAGTATTATGATTCTTTTTCTACTTGATTGAGGCTAACATTAGACGATTTTGCGCAACTAAGGTTCTCTAATAATCAAAGGGATGCAAATGTTCTCAACAAACACTCTGACTCCCACCAACCTTTTGAAAACTTAATACATGAATTAATAATACCCAGAACAATTACATGTGTCATAGTTTCCTGACAGGATTAATGGATCAGGATATAGTATACTTACGGTAAGAGATTCGCTCCAAGAGGGAAAATGTTGTTAATTGTATATAGTTTGCTAGATTACTTGAAACAATATAGAACTAACTGTTCCGTGATATGATTATTTTGAGAGGGATGAGTGAGAAGGCTATCACATGGGTGAACACCAATATTGTATTTCCATTAAACCGAGATGGACCAGCTCGTACGTAAGCCTACTCAGTTTATGCTTTTAGAATGAAACACACAAATAAACACAGTTTTGTGTTGGTAAAACCATATATATTTATTGATGGAATAGGATTACGGTGAGAAAGCATTGCCAGTAAATTAAATAATGAGCAGAGGAACGCAATAGTAGTGTGGGGTCAATTATTCTCCCTAACGCCAGACGATTTTATTCAGATTTTGAGTGCCATCCATCTCCCCCCCCCCCCCTCCCCTTTTTCTAGACCTAAAGATTAAGAAGCAGACGAATTGGATAGATTATTTTGACAAAATAGGAAACATGCAAGAAGTGGATGGGGCTAATTATACGCCAATAGGTATGTGCTTCTGACAAATAAAAGACACATATTTTGAAAACATTCCATTATTCGATAAAATATATTTTTTAAATACTATATTTGTATCGTCAATGTGAAAGTTTGAATGCGAAATCAAGAAATTAACATCTGATAAACAAAACAAATGCACACACACGCGAGCGCACGAAGGCATACACACATATAACCACACACACACACACACACACACACACACACACACACACACACACACAGTAAGGCCATATTTTGCTCACACACAGGCAAAAAGTTAATCCAAAATTGCGTTCGGGTATGGGCGATATATCCGAGCATTTAGTGTCGCTTCAGATTCCGTGTTTACGCTGCCAAAATGAGCCCATCCAAACGGATCGGAACCAGGTATTACAACATGGAGAGCGACCTCCAATTTGGGGAAAAACCCGAATCCAAAAGTTCTTAATTGAAGTTGGGGGGAGGGGGCACTTTTTAGAATACCTTTTTCTTTATAGGTCCGGCAATTTGCATGTTCCAAATGAATAAACATCCCGGATTTTTCTCCCCCGAGCCATGGCAGATTACATTGGCAATGCAAATCCCCCCTCCTCTCCATCCATCCCCCCCCCCCCCCCCACCCCCTCCCCTCCCCTTTCAGTGTTGGTGGGTTTGTGCACCTCGCGTTGTAGACCATGTACTGTACAGTCACTTGTAATAGTTCGTGTGCCCCTTGCATTTTCTAGTATATATATATATATATATATATATATATATATATATGCACACACACATACGAGACCAATGTGCCATACAATACTTAATATACGATATCCATGTTTCAAAGTAAGGTATTTAACGCCTATGATGGTTCTGCAGAATGTGCGACTATGCAATATAAATGATGTGCTTAATATACCACATAGACAGTCACATAAAGGCATGCATTTGGTAAACCTTTGCACACATTTTGGACAGCTTTAATACTTGTGTATCCATTACAAAACAAATGCATCACATGATTCCTTAATGTTCTTAAACCACCTAAGAACAAGTTCGCATTAACTTTATTGCAGTACCAGTGCCGTCCATTTAACTATATTCTTGCTACAATTAGATGATTTATGTCAGTTCAATAAAGGCCTCCAGCAATGAACAGGCTTCGTACTATCTCACTCAACCATTTGTACTACCACAGATCCTTCTTAAACTCCATAAACTCGTCTATATATAGCTAGAATAAAATGAAAAACACGTCGCAGGTAGAGGAGTTAATACGCACAATGATTAGTATACCCACATTATGAGTAGTAGTCTTGATGCGGCCTATGTGGTCTGTATTGCTCAAGGGAGTTTTACAGTGTTCTAATGTTTTCTTTATTATTGTACCCCTGATGTAATGTTTCTACTTGCTTGTGGTTAATAGCGATATTAGATTTCGAAATTGGTTTGCTATTTTGAATGTTTACAAATACTTTCCTCCTTCAAGCACACCCACTCATTCACACACACAAGCACAGGCACGATTAAAAATACTTAACTACTTCCATGGACTTGGAGGCAAGACAAATGTGTATTATAAGGTAAATAAAAGACCATTAGGATACAAAGCCATCGAGAACAATTTATGATTCCTCGTTCCCTTCTGTTGCTATGTTTACACATCCTGGTTCAGCCTTTTTTAATGTCACACACAAATATAACTACCGATTATATAAGTTAGGACCTTTAGTTTCTCATTGTCGAGACCCACGACCACTGAGTGACATTGGGTAAACGAACTGCATTAACCCAGGAACTTGTCATAAATAACCTTTTGACCATAGTTTTTCAGACGAAATGATGATTTTTGTTTACCATTTACAATTTTGTTTGCAAGCCGTATATACCAACCAAAGCTCTAGTTGAATGAAGTGAAAATGATTACAGTATGAGGAGAAACTTTCGATCCTCAGTGCCCACAATTAACGATAACCTCTACGTTTTCGTATTAAAGTTTATGACATTTTAGTATGGGAAAAAGGAACTCCTCTTATATGTTTAAGACTATGGCCATTAGTGGTAATCAAGGGAGGAACCTTAGTCTCTCCTTCAATCATTGAACGTAACATTGACATGAGGGTGAATCTCTCCCAATCATTATGACTGGTCAAAAAACTTTTCGTAAAACAAAGCCTGGCCAACTATCGTCATAACTAAGCCTGTGTTATTAATCGTTAAAAACTAGTCTACCAATTGCACTAGATCATGTTTGTTGTGAGCACATTTCAAAAGTTTTAGACAATAGTCCTAAGGGTGCAGGTGGTATTAAAGGTAACTGTAAGATACACGTTGAAATCTTAACGATCTAAACCTCTTGAGTTGATATAATTTCACATTAATAAACAAAAAAGTACTCGTTGGACATGGTTCTAATAAAAAACATGACCAAGTTAAATTATCGTATATAACCGAGTCGTGACTAAACTAGTATTTTCATTCTGGTCAGCTAAAATGCGACTCTGTGTGATTTACCCTTAAGGTCGAGTGTGGCAACAATCCTTCCCCTCCTGTATTCCCAGTTCGCGGATTTTCCTCACTTCATAGTATTGTGGTAGGAAGGGCTGTAAAAAATCCCTCGCAAACCTGTATTTCCAAGGGTTACGCTAGCTGCCATAAAGCCGATTTTTGGCAAAGAGGCAGTAATATTTGGCCAAATAACTAGGGTCGGGCCAGTGTGACGAATCGGCCACCTCAGAACCAAAGAGAGGACTGTTTTTTTCCTGTGTTTTGGCCACTACGTGTGGTCGCGTCTTAGCTTATACGGGGAGGAAACTCGCAGGAACCTTAAGCCAATATATTTTTTTACCCCTTTTTTCTTAACCCTCAACCTGTTCGCCCTTTTTTTATGTGAGTGCGTGTGTCTGTCTCTCTCTCTCTCTTTCTGTCCTTTCATATTTTCTGTGGGTTAGGCGATGTTTATCCTTTACGATCCCTTCCGTGTACTTTTAGTCTAGCTTGAACCCCATAGAGTGAGAGACACCCATTTGTTCCTGCCTCCTCCACGGTAAGTCTCAGTTCAAGTTTTCAGTGAATAAAACAGCAACAGTTACTTCTGCGTACGAGTGCTGCAAAGTACAAATTACTTATTAATTTTACCGGTTTGCATTCGACCAATCATTAGAGTATCTATAGTAGAATGCCATGCAATTACCGCATGCTAAAATATCACAATGACCTCGAATTATGGTATAACACAAATATGCAGTGTGAGTTTCCGCTATATATCAGATAAAACAATCAAAACATTTGAAATAGTACTTAGTAATAATAATATGTATGCTGCGTGTGCGTGTGTGTGTGAGTGTGTGTGTGTGTGTGTGTGTGTGTGTGTGCGCGCGTGTGCGTGTGTATGTGTGTGTGTGTGTCATTTACTCGTGGTGTGGACTAATGACCTTCTTAAGTATGCTCCTAGCTCGACCACTGACCGCTGTTTAGCATGGCGGCCCCTCTGATGAGTGTGTGTGGTGGATGGTTGGGGGAGGGGGTGGGGGGGGGGGGGGTTCGTTGAGGGAGTTTATATTTGTTTACGGGTGCGTGAAATTAGTAAGATTACAAGTCAGTTTAAATATCATTATCACCAGAACATATTATATCATGGTTATAACTAACATAGGTGTAATATATTATAATATATATATTTTTTGAAATAATGACAAGTCATAGCTTAATGGTCATGTTTAATCATTACTGTTAGTCTTGAAATGCAAAGAAATGACAAGGAGAAAGAACTGTAACAGACAAATAGTCCTAACGAGGTGTTCGGTTTTTTACCTAAAATAAGAAATAGCACAAGTAGCTTCATACCACTCGACTTGACTTAAACAATAATAACATTAACTAGGCTAACGTTTGATAATATAAGTTTGTCTCAGCGTACTAAGTCAGTACAGTCTCACAATTATTAAATTTTCATGGTGGCTCTTTCCATTAACATGGAGCATTAGTTTAAAATTGATTAAAAACATTATTATCTTCGCGAGTACCGACTACAAGAAATATATTTTGAGATTAATAGATGCAGTGAAAATTTCGTATCTATGATGTTGTCAATTAAATTAATAAGATGAAATTATCTTGGATATTCTTTAGTAAAAACCACAATTATTTAAACAACAATTTGCAAAGATTGTGCAATTCATATTATAGATCAATGGAGAGTAATGTTTGTGTATTGCCTGGCATTGTCTCCGTGATTATATATCACTAAGGCATTTCTACAGTTATTCAGCGATACTCGTCACTATATGAACATGGTGCTACTAATTCCACAGCGAGGAAAGTATACTAAACATGATAATATATGATGTACATTATTAATATTAAAAATTTTGTTTCTTCATATGTCGGTCAACAATGCGAATTATATCAATGCTGCAACGCTTCGGAATATGATATATTGATTGCTTCACTCCCAAAACTTCAACTTTATCTTATCTCTACCTATATCAATATAACAGTGCTCGTGAATTCAATGCGTTGATATGTGTATGTCTATATGAACCCCTTTTGTACGATAAACACTTGCTAATTGGGATATTTTTTATTTTTTATTATAGTATAGTAACGGTAAATCGACAAGAACTTCGAGGGTAAATTCTAGAGACGACCCTAAGAAATACTATCCTTAAATACACTTATTAATACTCGTCTACTGCCATCCATTGAAAATACGTCGTCAAGTGATATGGTATAGCTTGTTTATGCCGACTCCCTTCTTTACATTAAACATAAGCATAACAGAAAAAAACATTGACTGGGTTAAGAAGAGAATACTTAGACCAAGAATGTGTCCAACACTTTTGCACCTGCCTGTACACACATAAATAACGTAATCCACTTACGCTTTTACTATACATTTTTTCTACCTTGAGACCCACGTGGCATGAAGGGGAAAACAAATAAATCTCGCGCCCCTTGGAGAGAGAGAGAGAAAAAAAGAAAAAGTCGGCAACAACAAAAAGAAAACAAAAAATACAGGAATGAGACGACCTGCAGGGAGAAAAACATGCTTCCTCTTTTACCCCCCCCCCCCCCACTGCCCCTCTACTCCATTCGAAAAAGTAAACACATACACGCTCACACTTAAACACACACACACACACACACACACGCACACGTAGACCTTCAATATTTGGTTGTTGTGTAAATAGAGTGTAGGCAACATACAGGCACATTGACACACAAACAGAGAGAGAGAGAGAGAGAGAGAGAGAGAGAGAGAGAACTTCAATATTTGGCTGTGGTGTATATATATATCTAGTAAAGGCAACACAACAAAGGGGAGGGAGGTATGACGCAGTAGACACCGTGATATTATGTAAGTGAGAGTCACCACTTTGTGGCTTCACTATATTAGGAGTATATATTGTGCAGTGTTTGGATCATTATATAGACAAGTGTATGCAAGTTGATAAGGTTATAAGATACTTAAATGCAGTATTTCCAGTTTCAAATTTGTCAAAAATATCTACGACATGGAGGCTTATGCTTCTATTTAGACTTTACAACAGATTAATGATTCATCCTTAGCGAGTTTGTATATAGCTGTAATTCTGACTGTAATACAGAGGGAAAGGCGGTCTGCATATGTTTGTTTTATCCCAATTCATTACCTAAATAAAACTGCAGTAAATTGGAAATATCTTTTGCTAATACCATTCCTCGGCCCTTTCAATCATATGACGAATTTTAGTATTTTACTACAGCTACAGTGAGGTAACAATATTAAGCTTAACAAAGGATCCGTTGAATCACTGGCCCTTTGATTCAAAGAGGTTTTTCACAACATCAATGAAAACTTTCGGGCGTAGTTAAAATAACACGCACACGTATTCATGCCATTAGTAATTACAGAATACACTCCTATGAAATGTATCAATGTTCTAAAGTTACTGTGGTGAAGTGATATGATGTCTATGAGATTTTTTGGAGAAACAGAGGAGTTCATGGTTTAGCAGAACGAAGCATAGTGAGTGGATATTCTACCAGGGGATGGAAGGTCAAGGCGTGTCCAGGATAAACAAGTATCAAGGTCAATTACGTAAAAGGTTCAAGGCGAATAGATGATCGAGTTGTCAGACGGTCAGAAGGGTGTCCACTGTAAACAATCTAAGGTATAAGAAAGGTACGGAACAGGTATGGAAAAAAAATGGATATATGACAGTGCTCTATCTCTTTAGACTAATATTTAACGGGTTTATTTCTACAATTATACCTCTATATCTATCTATCTATTGCCGGAAGCCTTACTCCCCTTAATGAGGGTGGCCATACACAGAAGGCCCCCAAGCGGACCTATTTCCTTTAAGAAGGACAACCCGAGCCAGTTTACTGAAGGACTTACAGGATTGACCACTCAATTCAGGATCCGTCCGACTCCGAGGCCCTCTATGTATCATGTTAGCACTATTTTTCTACAGTGGTGTTCGGCTAGTCCATCCACTAACCTGCCCTACACTTAGATAAACAGTACGTATTTGTATCCCCTAGACAGGTTGCCAACCAAGGCTGACGAGTACCATCCACCCAGATTTGTATAAGGTTGTCTCCCCTAGATAGGGTTGCCGACAAAGGCTAACGAGTTCCATCCGCCCGCATACCTCCATAAAGGTGTATTATAATGGCCAATTTAATTACCTTTTTCACACCCATTGTTAATACACTGTCGGCTACACTAATGTAAAGTTTCAGTGTGTGGATGGTATTGATATTACATGCAAGGTCGGTTCGATAGATGGTCGAAGTGTTGTGCGGTTAAATATGTGGAAGGTTGATTATTCGGAGGGTGAATAGGGTGGAGAGACTAATGAACGTACGAGGGCCAGTGGTTATATAGTATCAAAGATGTATGCATAATAGAACACTTGGCTGTAATTAAACTGATACACATTTTTGGAGTATTTACATGAACACAATTTAGAGTGTGTTATTAGTTTGACATACATTACAGACGACATTAATAAGACATAGTATAAAACAAAACAAATATTCTCTAATAACAGGAAATACGTGTTCATATTGTTACGGCAAAATTATATTTACACACTTTGTATGTGTGCCACTTTGGTACAGGTATGTGATCTTTAATGCACATACGAATTTGACCAATAGGTGTGGAATTTAATACAAATAGATAAAGTGAATTACAGGACGAATTAAGGTAGCTTAGAGTTGAATAGCTAAGAGGGAAGGTCGAATATGAGGAACGTAAAGTGGATGAGAGGCCTGAGTCGATATTTCAGGATCACTTTAGCTCGCAACTTTTATTTGCATCTATCATAGTCTATCTTCAATATAATTGCCGACACCAATGCAAAATAGTCTCATGGTGGTGCCAGATAAAAAAAAGTTACGCATCAAAAGTTGGGAGAATAATCGCCCTTGTCAACCCTCTCAGTGCAGGTGCCGTCCTAATATGGTTACTGTTAGACGATCTTATTCAGATTATGAAGGGCCCCCATCAATTAAGAGGCTTTGACCTCACTCAATTAACCCTTTTAACTACCACATATCCTTCTTAAACTGCATAGAATTGTCTGAATATAGCTAGAATAAAATGTGAAGAACATCGCCGGTACAGTAGGGGTTAATCCACCTTTATGAGTACACAATGGGAGGGAAGTAGTAGAGGGCGAAAGGTTGAGGTTGGACATTCATGTGTGTGTTAGGCCAAGATGCGGGTACTCAATCTCGAGTATTTATTTTTCTATGTGTACGAAGGAGGCAAAAGCCAAAAATGCCTGTAACAAGTGCCAACCCCCAAATTGCAAGTGAGAGCCAAATCCAAGGTACGTGGAGTAAAAAAGTTTGGACACGCGAAATTGGAAGCAGCTAACGTCGTAGGATGAGAGAAAGATAGATTGATGGAGAGAGTTCCAGAATATACTTGTTGAGTGGAAGAAACACTGGGAAAATAGGTTCACTCTTGGGTTAGAGAGTTGAACAGACTAGGGGTGGGCGTGTGTTGAAAGGTGTGGGCCACCTAATCTCCTTACGGAAGGCGGCAAACACTGAGAAAGCTATAACATGGACTGTGTATCTGGTAGGTGCATACTTTAATAACACAGTTAATGGCTTATTAGGGTAGGGTGTTCTCTCGTAGGTTGCTAAGAGTTGTCTTTGACTATACTGTTTTCCTTTTTATAGCCTGTCAGGAATAATATTGTTTTTATGTCGAAGGAAGGCCAAGATTTTGTCCTTTTCTTTTGAATGTGCAGAATATCAAATACACGGTTTTCGGTGAACTGTTGAATCTCATTGCGCATTTTCAACATGTGGTCGGCTTTAACACCTTTAGCTAGAGCTTCTACTGTAGTTTTGATTATATAAGAAAACACAAAATCAAACACACCTGGGCAAATAATTCGTTTTAAAGGCTCCTTACATGTATGTTCAAAGTCAACATTTTCGAATATGGTGTAAGAACACCTAATCTCCAAATCTCGAGATATTACAAGAGCCTCTAGTGTGATTATAGATTTGAACTATATCAATTTAACAAATTGAAATTGTATACTTTAACAGACATCCTAGTTTTTATTCTGATATCAAGAAAGGAAAATATATATATTATGTGGAGGAGGGAATAGTTTGTTGACCGTGATTGTATAGCTGTGAAGAGGTTTTTGTGGTTCATTACCCAACGATAGGTAGCATGCAGTTACCAATTTTACCACTTGCAAAAAATAACTTGGACACTTAAGTATTGAAACTGATCAGAATTACTAAGATTATATTTTTGATGGATATAAAAGTTGCTGAATTTAATGTTATGTATTTGTATATGTACTACGACTGTATTTTTGTTGTTGATTGTGCTAAAAATGTATATATACAGCTCCAACTTCCTTATAGCTAGAATATCGCAAGTGCAAGTGGTCATTTAACATAACAGTGTACACTCACTCGATCATTGAGGCCCATTGGTCTAAAGACAGAACATATCCGTGGCTGAATAGCATAATGGAAATTGTACCACCAAGTTCTTAAAGTGATTGTTCGAATAATAGCTACGTGAGTTATACAATATATCAATATATCGGCCCTTCCACTAGATATTGAGATATTATGGATTGTAGTAAATGTATTTTTTTGCTGCTCAAAATCGCATAATGAACATTTGGGAAACGCATGGATATTTGTTTTATTCACCAAGTACAAATTTGTATTATATACGTATAAAACCAACAGTGGTTGATAAATAAATTATGATGACACATTTGAAACAAGCGACAACATTGCCTCTTATTTCTTATATACAAATGTATTGCTAAGCAAATAACGAAATTTTGAGTCTGTAAACCCGGAAAACAAATTACTGGGCCATTTTGAATGTGATAATCTTATTTCATAGTATTTTTCCGATTATATAATAGTAAGGGTCTTGCTCTATCTTTGGATGTATAAAACATTGCGTGTAGAGGCAAATATTGTGTATTAATACGGAGCGTGTATCACACGTGTGGCATTTAGTGATAATGTAAACATCACTTAAGAGTGAACAGTAGTTATAATTATTTACCCAGAAAACTAAGCAAGAATGAGAGGGTTAAGTTAATATATACATATACCTATCTATCTCTCTCTCTCTTACTCTCTCTCTCCCTCTCTCTCTATATATATATATATATATATATATATATATATATACTGTATTATACCGTAGTATATATATATATATATATATATATATATATATATATATATATACTGTATATATATATATCCTACGGTATTTGACCTAGCTTTGGAATGCCCTTGAGGAATCAAAGGGGTATAAGTCTATCTCAATTAACACTCTGACTTCCAAAATAACCTTCATAAACTAAAGAACATCATCTACTGATACCCAGAATATATTACATAAAAGCGTTTTTGAACGATGGAGGTGTTACAACATTTGATAGAAGGTTCTTGAAGTTGCATTATTTGCAATAACTCCTACAAACAAATTATATTAAAACAAACATAAAAATGCGTTTACAACTATTCCTTCATGAACCTGGTGTTCAAAAAGGAAAACAATACAAAAAGACAAATATTTTGTTCTTGTCATTATTTTACTGAAGAGGCAATATATTGTTTAGATAATCTACTGGTTATTAACATTACCGTCACTATTATAATCAGTAGAGTAATCACACTTTGTAAGAACGATGAAGCTACAATCATTCTACAAATCTTTACCGAGTACGAACTAGGGAGTGAGTAATGATTAGTAAAAATACTAGATATAAAATGAAGATCATTAAAACTTCTGTACCGGAGAAAGAACATGACATTGTGTGCGTAGTAAAAGGCAAGGTACATCAGACCCCTCTATGGATGAAGATCATAATTATGTACTAAATATTATATATCTGTCAAGTATAAAAAAACAATTGATCTTTAGAAAAATAATAAATGAAACATTAAAATGCATATGCACATGTGCGCATATGTGATACTGATATTGTGCCGTTTTATATCATAAAGTGCAGTTTAATCTATTGATCATATCTCTTATTACAACAATAGATTAGTAAGCAATATATTTCTCATCCAGCTACTCAAGATAATTGCTTTATTGTTTCCTATACTCATATATGTGTGTTAATTCATAGTGTACTTCCTTCGCTGCGTACGAAGTGCTTACTCAAGATATATGAACACATGCTTTAATAATGAGCTAAATAAGTAATATGTATGATGTAGACAAGAATGAGCTGTGAAGAAGAACTTGGATACAAATAATGATGAGCTGCATGTTGAATAATTTGATTGATAATGATGAGGCCTAGCATAGTGTAATGATAATACAAAGGCAAATAGAAAGGATACAAACAAGTATGATAATGCAGGTATATTCTTAATGCCGTGCAGGAATTAATAATATAGGATAATGAGGACAATGTAGGATATTAGGAAGAGAAAGTGGAAGAATAAAGGTTTCAATATCTTTAAATTGGGTGTAAAAACTGTATTTAATACAAGCTAATTACAGAACAAGAAAGACAAAATATCAACATGAAACAAAACGTTCAGATACGAACATTATCAAAGATGCAGGTGTTCAGATGAATAGTTGAGTGCCACTTGGTTTCAACACAATCACATGATTTTATAAATCATTTATTTTCAACATTATTACTAATATATTTCGAACGAAAGTTTGATATTGCTTTTACATATAGATAAAATAAATGAAAATATTGTTGGTAATTTTTAAACTCTAGGATAACCCACAGAAAAAACAGAAACTTCATTAATACTGCTATAGGAGGTAGGGGAAATGTTATGGGATTAGGTTAAGCTTTGGTTCCTTTGAAGCTGAACAATGATCTCACGAAATGTTCACCATTGTATCGATATATATATATTTATTGTTAATGCTTTAACCGAATCATAGGAATGAGTGTGCCTCAAAACAATGGCTAATTATTAGAAAAAACTTAAATATTGAATACGATTGAGCCTATTGGATGGGAACTCAGGGACTGGAAATAAACAAACACAATTTTCGTTATATAAGTTTGTGTAAAAAGTTGAAATTAATTGAACATAAAACAGTGAGAGAAGAGTTAGGTTTTACAACATTTGTACTGCATATAATACTTGTATAATACAACAGTGAAAACTGTTAGAAAAGAGAGGTTATACAAGATTAGTATTGTATATTATACTTGGAAAATACTACACATGAACTTTTACGCTGAACTACTCATCACCTATTTTTCATACAGTATGGATAACAGGGCGATATAATTCATCTTATTGGTTTAATAAGCTACAAGAGTAATAACGAGTTTAATAGGATGGACAAATGGCACCAGCATGGATGTTATGGAAATGTGAAGAACACAAATGCAGACAGGTAGAGCTGGGGTTAAATAAACAGTATTGTCCGACGTCTTGTGGTTTAAAATGATTGTTTTTGTAGTTAATATTGAGTATTTTGCTTAATTTGTAATTGTTGAGCAATGAATTTTAGAGTTAAAAGGCACCCCCTAATAACAAAAACAAGGCAAAGAACAATAACACGGGATGGGAAAATGGTATCTGCATGGATGTTAAGGAAATGTGAAAAACGTGTAGATAGGAAGAGTTGGGGATAACATTTAAAGGCATCTCCTAAACCCCATAATCCCCCAAACCCCCACCTCACCCCCAACAAAAATGGTATAGGAGATGAGGCCGTCTGCAACACAAGCCGGGCTTAAACGGGCTCGGCTCTTGGCAATCGACTCGCAATATACGCTGATTAAACCCATTTCGGCCCGGAGTTTTCGGCCCGCTATGAATCTCGGGGCGATCGGCTGGGTGCGCATTAGTGGGCCCAGAAGCCTCCTGAAACCGCGCAGGGGATGGCCGGATATTCAATACTAGGGGGAGGGTGAGGGGATGTACATACTGGGGGGCAGGGGGGTGGGGGTGTTCAATACTGGGAAGCTGGCTGGAGCAATGTTCAATACTGGCAGAGGGGAGAATGTTCAACACGAGGGGAGGAGGGGGCATTATTCAATGCGGGAGATGAGGGAGGGCAATGTTCAAAACTGGGGGGCGGGGGCAAAGTTCAATACAAAAGCAGGAGGGGAGCAATGTTCAATACCAGGGAGAGAGGTGATGTTCAATATGGGGGTGGGGGGATTTTCAGTACTTAGGGGAGGGAGTATGTCCAGCACAAGAATGAATGGTGTTAATGTTTAATACAGGGGTCAGGGGGGGAGTTATGTTCAATACGGGAGGAACAGTGAGTAATGTGTAATACGGAGGGGGGAATGATGTTCAGTAAGGAGAGAAAAGGGAGCGATGTTCATTAAGCGTGGGGTGCGGGGTGTCCAATACGTAGATGATTGGGAGTGATATATCTAAGGAGGGAGTGGACGATGTTCAGTTCAGGGGTGGGGGGGGGGGGGTCGGGTCAGTGATGCTCAATAAGGGGGAAGGGGCGATGTTCCATACGAGAAGGGAGGAAGGAGGTGTTCGATGCAAGTGGAAGGCATGTGTTACTCAAGGGAATGTTTCATAAGCAATTAAGGGGATATAGATGCGGGTGGGAAGGAAAGATTGGAGCTCAATAGGAGAAGAATGAGGGAGACTATGGTAGTACAGGAGGAAGATAATACTGTTTAATATAAATTAAACTGGGTATGGAGGGAGGTTGTTCAATGGACAGAAAAGGGGAGGGAGTTCACTATATGGTAGGAGAGAAGGGGCGGGTTTTCGCTACATCCTGAAGGGTATATTTCATATTTAGGAGATATAAGGGTTCATTATGGATACACTGCATAATGTTCAATTCAGGTTGGGAAAAATATTCATTGAAGGTAGGATACAAATTTTATCATTCGATGCAAGTAGACGAATTTGTCAATGTACGCAAAATAATATGGTAAATGAATATGCTTTGTCATGTGTGGAGGTGCAGACAATTTAGCAATATAGATAAAGGAAGCTATTCAATGTAGATAAATGGAATTGTTTAAGAGAGGCAGACAAGATTACTCAGTTTGTGTAAGGCAGATAATCATTAATGGTGCACAGCAAGTGAAGGCATAGCGAAATGCTTAGTATAGGGGAGAAGCCATGGTCTTAGTGACTCGGGGCTGTTGGGCCAGGCAGCTTAGGGAACGACAACAACAACAATATTTGTTTTCTGAAAATAATAATTTGAGCCCATATTCAGTATCTTACTGTTGTGTTGTCTTGCAACACAATCCCACCCCTACTCTGTGCAACTCTCCAACCCCAGAGTGAAACATTACTCTCAGTCTTTCGTCTATTCAACAGCTGAGCTCTGAAACTCTCTCCCAGAATCAGTCTGTCCCTCTTCCTATGAATTAAATTGCTTCAAACTAAGTATGTCCAGGCATTTTGGCTCAAACGTCCCTTGATTTTGGCTCTGTCACTCTTTCAACTATGGGGGAGGTACTCGCTACAGGCAGTTCTGTCTTTTGTCTCCCTCATTCACATAGAACAAAAACATTGTACAGTATCAGTATATACAGTATATATATATATAATTATATAATATATATATATATATATATACTGTATATACAGTATATATATGTTTTAATCTCTCAGTGTGGTTCGAACCGTCGACCGTCGACCGTCAGGACAATAGCCGACGCATTAACCAACTCCACCACGGCAGTTACAAGACTGCCGTGGTGGAGTTGGTTAAAGCGTCGGCTATCGTCCTTAGACTGCCGTGGTGGGGTTGGTTAAAGCGTCGGCTATCGTCCTGACGGTCGACGGTTCGAACCCCACTGAGAGATTAAAACATTTAGTGGCTCACGTGTATTTGTGATATATACTTACTATATATATATATATATATATATATATATATATATATATAAATTATATACAGTATATATATATATATATATATATATATATATATATATATATATATATATATACGTATATATATATATATATATATATACACATATATATATGTATACAGTATGTATAAAACAAAATCTATGTGAGTGAGGGAGACAAAAGGCAGAACTGCCTATATCGAGTGCCTCCCCTAGAGTTGAAATAGTGGCAGGGCCAAAATCAAGGGATGTTCGAGCCAAAATGCCTGGACACACGGAGTTTGAAGCAATTTAAGTCATAGAAAGAGGGAAAGATTGATTCTGGAAGAGAGTTCCAGAGTTCAGCTGTTGAATAGAAGAAGGATTGGGAGTATCGTTTCACTCTTGAGTTGGAGAGTTGCATAGAGTAGGGGTGGGATTGTGTTGCAAAACGGGTACTACGTACCCTACGTAGAGGAGATGGTATACACTGGGAAAGCTCTGAGGAAACACTGATTATTGTAGTATCGATAGAATAGCGAGAGAGATGCAACACTTCGGCGAAGAGAGAGAGGTTGCAGAGAGTTGGTGAGTGGACGGGAGTTAATGATACAAAAGGCTTTCCTTTCTACTTTGTCTAGGAGTGCGGTGTGTGAGGATCCTCCCCACACATGTAAACAATACTCAATACAAGGACGCACTGTGCTTTTGTACAGAGCAAGAAGCTGTGCAGGGGTAAAGAACCCCTTGAAGCGGTTGAGGACACCCAGCTTCTGGGAGGTTGCCTTATATATATATATATATATATATATATATATATATATATATATATATATATATATATATATATATATATATATATAGATATATATATTCACACATATATATATATATATATATATATATATATATATATATCTATATATATATATATATATATATATATATATATATATATATATATATATATATATATATATATATATATATATATATATATATATATATATATATATATATATATATATATATATAAATATATATATATATATATATATATATATATACATATATATAAACAAGTAAACACACAACAAACATAACGCCACAATTATAGAACCTGAACTATACAGCCTATATGCCAGGGAACGGAGAGACTAGAGAGGCTGTGATGAGAAAGACGATCATCTTCGCTCACCTTTAAGAGCTCTCTCTCTGTATCTCTGACTCTCGCTCTCGCTCTCGCTCTCGCTCTCTCTCTCTCTCTCTCTCTCTCTCTGAATTCTTCTAGTCTTCATAATTACAGTAGTTTGTACAATTGCACCAGCAATATTACATTTAGTTCTTTATTGTTAAATTCCACTTACAAACCAACCAAAATAAACACTTTCATGCACATACACACGTGAGCCAAAATCCCAATACAAATCTGGAACCACTTGAAGAGACGCTCTTTTACAGATTTAAATAATTAAAAGAATCTGTGTTGAAAGGGATTGCAACCCCCCACCCCCCTCCACCCAGCCCATACAAACACTCACACACACACACACACACACACACACTTACACACACACACACACACACACACACACACACACACACACACACACACACACAGTACCTAGCTTATACAGTCTTTATCCTACAGAGCCTAGAATGAACTGGAAGATCAAGGTAGTGTAGCAAGAGACTATTATCTTCCCTCACCTTTAAGAGCGTTCCACCGGCCCCTGCGTCTCTCTCTCTCTCTAACTCGCTCACTCTAACACACAACTCCAGCAGTGGTGCTCTAACCTGTGGGAGAGACAAAGAGATATATAGTTAGTTGGTGGAATGGTAATGCTCTGAGAGATTAACCCTTTGAGTACCAGCGACATGTATTATATTTTATTCTAGCTATATTTAGACGATATTATACAGCTAGGGAAGGATCTGTGGTAGTTAAAAACGGTTGGTTGAGATCATTTGAAGCCCTATTATTGCTAGAGGACCTTCTTATGCTTAATCACATCGTCTAATAGTTGCCAGAATATGATGAAAAGAACGTCCCTGGTACTGCATGGGTTAATATATTTTGTAGAAAGGGGTAATGAGTGCTTGATAGCTGGAATGAGTGGAATGTAGGTTACTGAAATGTGAGAAACAAGTATATATGAAGTTAGTTGATGAAATGGTGATGCTGTGGGAGATCTATGCATTTTCATGAGCGGGATGAATGGGATGGTGGAAAGTTGAAGTGAGAGAGGTATATACAGAAACAGTTAGACAGAAGATAGCCTCTTGGTTACCTGTATTTTTCTTCCAATCACATAGTATATGGTATTGAATCGTTCATCAATATTTGTTAAGGCTGGATCACTTCATTAGGACCGATGAGATAGGGATGCGGTGAGACATTGCTAGTTAATGGGAGATGAGATATAATTTAAGGGGGGTTACCGGCTTTGTTTATCTCTCTCCTTATTTCTCTTTCCCTGGCTTGTATCCATTCGGTCCCATTCAGCCAATTGTTTTAACAAGTTTATCCCCATCCAGGTGTCGATTTTTTCCTGGCGAGCGAAAGCGAGCCAGCATTGTATGGAGAAATCCGGCTTCGCCGGAAAATATTTCCTATCGAAAAATGTAAAAATTTAGCTTGCTGTCAAAATAAATTGTTATATATGCTGGCTCGCTACCGCTCACCAGGAAAATATTTACATCTGGATGGGGGTAAACGTCTTAAATCAGTAGGCTGAATGGGGCCGAATGGATACAAGCCGAAGAGAGAGAAAGAGCAAGAGAAAAAAGCGAGGTGGGCTCCATTAACAGTGAAGTGATTACTTGAATGGAGATAACATAACCACATGACACAAAAAGAAGGTGTTCAACTGAAAAAAACATAGTACAGTCGATTCAACTCTTAAGGGGTCCTAAAAACAAGGAATCAAGAGAAAGTCGAACCTAGCAGTGTCTTGCAAATATACACTCATATTCGTCATCTAGTGGACAAGGGACTGGAGTTCTGGCAGAGAGGCTCCAGTCTTGACGTAATTATTGACTTACAGTGTACTGGCTTAATAATCCAATAGGGTTGATAGCCTCTGAAGTCCTATTTTAACTAACTAATATAGTGGTCTATCTATCTATCTATCTATTGCCTGACGCCGTGATCCCCGAAGGGGTGGCATTTAGTGGTGCATTAATTATAATGCCAGAGTTACAGTACTTGATGATTGGTAGAAGGTTAAATTGTGTGTTTGTGTGTGTGTGTGTGTGTGTGTGTGTGTGAGAGAGAGAGAGAGAGAGAGAGGGTTACATAGCGTTACATATCTAATGATAACATTTCTACTGGAAATTTCATAGTAAAGAACGAAGCTGTGAAATAGTGTATGCTACTGAGACTTAATGTACGCAAATGTCTTTTTGTTTAACTCCTTCTGTTGAATGTGTCAATTCTATTACATTGTACAACTTTCTCTGGCAATTTTTTCCACACTGTAATTGAAGAAGTGCTTTGTGACATCGATATTTGTCCTCAAAGTTTGTAATTCATTCCATTTCCTTGACATAATGAACTGTTATTGATTTTGAACAGTGATTCTACATCATTTTTGTCAAAACCCTTTAATATCTTGAAACATGCAATTAATTGACCTCGCAGTCTTCTTTTCTTAAGTAAGAACACTTTTATTTTCGTCATATATAATTACTGTATATATATATATATATATATATATATATAAATTATATATATATATACTGGTTCACAACATCAATGCACTTTTCATATGTTAATGTATATATTACATTTTCTTTCTTCGTTACCACTTCATAAACTGAGAACCACCAACACCATTCCAACATTTTAGTGTCAACCAAAGTGCATGTACTGTAGCGCATTTGTATGTAAGGTAACTTTGTGTTTATGTGAAGGAGGATATATCTACAAAGAAACAAAGTATCGTGCATGGAACTAAAAGCAGTTACCAGGCTCCAGCACGAGGGGACAAGTGAATTAAAAACAGCCAGCATCCAGAAATATTACGGCCATGAAATTTTAAGTGAGTCATAAAACTTGCTAAAAAGGTTACGGGAAAAATAGACAGGAAAAAGAGAGAAGAAAGAAGGAGTGAAACGGGTAGGAAAGCTCGATTCCAACTTTAGGCACACATACAACTGTGCAGAAACATATAATTATAGCCATTCAAATTCAGTTGCATATTACAATTAATTTTGCACAGCAAAACATACAACTCATATCTGTATAAACTGTTATTATTTCAATATTGTTTAGCTAAAATTGCTTGAAAATGCATATAGCAATATCTCAGTAGTCTTCGAGCCATGCGGAGATCATCAAATATACATTCGATGTTTATGGCTAACCAGTATAATTTACGACCAGAGGTAATGTTCAGCAAAATTGTATAATAAATACACTGTAAACCTCTCTCTCTCTCTCTCTCTCTCTCTCTCTCTCTCTCTCTCTCTCTCTCTCTCTCTCTCGTACTATTCACTAATGTGTTTCTGTGCAGCAATTGCCGGTGGGTGGGGAGAGAGCCTTCTTCTTTGTTATCTTTTCTTTCCACTTTCCCATACTATTGGGTTTGCTATCCTTAGTAGAATTGAGTCCTGACCACCTCGCTCGGATCGTAAGGTCTGTCTGGCCAGTGTATCCAGCGTATTTATGCAAATCTATGTAAATATCTCAGAAACATGACAAAATAAGCGAACGTTGGTACAAATTTCAGGATATATTCATGACTGATAACACAAATATGTACCCACAACACTTGAAACAAATACTGGAAAAAAACCAAGCCTCCTTGGTTCAATAAGAATGTCCGTAAGGCGTTAGGAGAATGGAATAAATTGCATGAACTTAGTAAAAATGCCATAGCTAATGAAAGCTATTTATACAAACTAAGTAGAAGAAAATGTGAATACATTAATTAGGACAACGAAGCGTAATTATTATGACAGTTATATAGCAAAGGGAAATGTTGAACATCCAAAGTAGTTCGACAGTTATGTTCATAGTAACACACAGATAAAAACTGGAATAGGACCGCTAATTAAGAATGACCAGTGACAGGCAAACAAACATTGCAAAATTTTCTTAATGCATATGTTTGTTTTCTCTTTACTAAGGAAAAATATAGCAAGGCCCTGTATAAAAACACGACACTGGAAATAGGAAATTTTACTATGAGCATAAGTGAAATGGTATGCAAGTTACAAATATGTAGAACTAATATATCTCCTTGGCCAAATTCTATCCACCCACGATTTTTTTTTTTTTTTTTTTTTTTTTTACAGAAAAACAAAACATGAAAAAGAAATGGGTTAGTTCTTGACTTACATATTTAACTTGTCACTTCAGCAGGAAACCGAACCAAGTGATTGGAAAACTGCAAACAATGTGTAAATATAAAAACAAAATGCAGTAAGGCCCAAACAGGTAATAATAGGTCAACTATTTTGAAGTAAATAATAGGAATAATTCTGGAAACAATTCTAAGAGTCAAGATAGTAGATTTACTAGAATACAAATGTTGATGACATAGTTATAGCCCGTGGTTTTAGAGTTTAGATCCAGTAAGTCATGGCTAACAAGTGCGATTGAATTCTATATCAGAATATGTACAAATACTATTTCAAATAAATCACTTCATATAATTTACTTCATAGAATATCCAAAAAGGCTTTCAATAAGGTACTACAATGATTTGTTTTGAATAAATTGGAGATGTATGGCATTAAACGGAAACTTCATGCATGGATAAAAAGCTTGCTTACAAACAGAAGGTAAACAGTGGTGATTAATGGGGTAGAATCTGAGTGAGAGACTCTTTATAGTGGAGTGCCTCAGAGATCAGTCCTAGGGCAAGTTAGGTTTCTTATCTATAATAATGGCATTGATGTAGGACTAAAACATTATCTCCAAGTTTGCCGATGGAAAAAAGATAGGACACTCAGCATTAAGATAGGACACTCAGCATTAAGATAGGACACTCAGCATTAAGATAGGACACTCAGCATTAAGATAGGACACTCAGCATTAAACAAAGATAGGACACTCAGCATTAAGATAGGACACTCAGCATTAAGATAGGACACTCAGCATTAAACAAAGAAGACAGAAATAAGCTACAATCGGATTTAAATATAGTAGTTGAGTGGTCACAAAAATGGCAGATACCATTCAATTTTGACAAAGGTCAGGTCTTACAAATAGGTAATAACACAAAAAGTATGAAAAAATGAATAGTCCAGCCGATTAAAACAATTCCTTTAGTTAAATACCTGGCGGTTCAAATGTCTGATACCTTAAAGACCTCAGATCAATGTGTAGCCGCTGCGAAGAAGGCCAATAGAACATTGGAATTTATTGAAGAACATTATATCTATAAAAACTGCACAATTCTAGTTCCGTTATTTAAAAGCATAGTGAGGCCTCAACTTGAATATGGCGTGTAGTTTTGGTCTCCTTATCTAAACAAGGACATTGAGAAACTCGAGTCAGTGCAGCGTAGAGCGACAAAGTTAATAACGTCACTAATATATACATCATAAATTATCACGGAAGATTATTTTGTTTTTCACATAAGAAAAGAAGATTGCAAGGTCAATTAATCGAGTGTTTCATGATATTAAAGGGCTTTGATAAATTTGATGCAGTACACAAATCAATAATAGTTCATCAACTAGTGGACATGGAATGGAATTAATAACCAAGAGGGCCCCTGTAACTCGTTGTAACAAAGTATTTCCTAACCTACAGTGTGAATGTAATACAAGTGACGAGTTCAAAATGAGGCTAGGTTGGTTAAGTATCAGAAGTATCCAATATTTCTCAACTTCGTACCTTACTATGCACTTCCCTGTAGAAATTTAGTCAAAATGCAAGGGGCCTCTTTTTCCAACTAAAATTCACGCCGACCCAAGGGCGGAGGGAGTGGTGGGCGGGGAGATACCCATCTGCTTTGCTGTCTTCACCTTCCACTTAGCAGCAAACTTTATGTAAAATTAATTCCGGACTGCCGAGTAGGGACCGCAAGATCTGTACAGTCTGTGTCTATGTAAGTCTGTGTAGCGCCCGCTCTCTTTCTCTCCTGAAGCTTGAAATCATTAGGGGCCAATATGATCACACCTATATATATATATATATATATATATATATATATATATATATATATATATATATATATATATATATATATATATATATATATATATATATTGAGTATATATCACAAATACACGTGAGCCACTAAATGTTTCTAATCTCTCAGTGGGGTTCGAACCCCACTGAGAGATTAGATACATATATATATATATATATATATATATATATATATATATATACTGTATATATATATATATATATATATATATATATATATATATTATTTTGAGTACCAATAGACAATTACATACAACTTAACAATGTCTTTTGGGATAAAATTGGTTCATGAAATACAATTCTACCTATTTTATTTTTAGAAGCCGTTAATATGCTTACAAAACTGTATATTCATAGCAAGAAAAATTACAATATGTATTGATGGATTTAGTGAGGAAGTTTCGTGATTTATGTTTAGGTTCTTTCCTATTTGATCTTTAGAGTCTGTAGATTATTCAGTATTTCCACATTAACATTACATAATGCAGTGAATAGTACAGTTGGTTTCAGGTCTTCCTTTATTCCAGGTCATATAATCAAATTCCATTCCTTAAGGGTCGCTCTACTGGTGATCTTCTTTCATATCTTACTAACTCTTGGTCATCCTCCTTTCGGGACTTCGGTGAGACTTTTTCTATTGCACTAGACATATCGAAAGCCTTCGATAGAGTCTGCCATAAATCGTTAATTTCTAAACTACCCTCCTTCGGTTTCTATCCCTCCATCTGTGCCTTTGTCTCTAATTTCCTTTCCGGCCGTTCCATAGCTGCGGTTGTGGACGGCCATTGTTCACTTCCTCACCTTATAAACTCCGGTGTTCCTCAGGGCTCTGTCCTATCTCCTATTCTCTTTCTAATTTTTATAAATGATCTCCTTAACTGTACCTTAATTCCCATCCATTCATACGCAGACGACTCAACCTTGCACTACTCCATTAGTTTTTCAGAACGCCCCAGCCAGCAATCCCTCAACGACAAACGTAATGAAGCCATAGAACTCTTAAATTCTGATCTAAATACTATTTCCAATTGGGGCAGAGAAAACCTTGTTAACTTTAATGCTTCCAAAACCCAATTTCTCCATCTATCTACCCGTCAGGATCTCCCAGCGGACTATCCCTTATTCTTCAACAATACAAAAATCAACCCTTCATCTTCTCTCAATATTCTTGGTGTCTCTTTTTCTTCTGCTCTCATTTGGAAGGACCATATTACCAGTCTTGCTAAGGCAGCCTCCCAGAAGCTGGGTGTGCTCAACCGCCTTAGGGGGTTCTTTTCCCCTGCACAGCTTCTTGCTCTGTACAGGGGCATAGTGCGCCCTTGTATTGAGTATTGTTCACATGTGTGGGGAGGTTCCTCTCACACCGCTCTCCTAGACAAAGTTGAAAGGAAGGCCTTTCGTATCATTAACTCCCGTCCACTCACCAACTCTCTGCAATCTCTCTCTCTCCGCCGCAATGTTGCATCTCTCTCGCTATTCTATCGATATTATAATAATCAGTGTTCCTCAGAGCTATCCCAGTGCATACCACCTCCTTTACGTAGGGCACGTGGTACCCGTCTTGCAACTCAATCCCACCCCTACTCTGTGCAACTCTCCAACCCAAGAGTGAAACGTTACTCTCAAACTTTCTTCTACTCAACATCTGAGCTCTGGAACTCTCTCCCAGAATCAGTCTTTCCCTCTTCCTATGACTTAAATTGCTTCAAACTCCGTGTGTCCAGGCATTTTGGCTCGAACGTCCCTTGATTTTGGCCCTGTCACTCTTTCAACTATGGGGAAGGCACTCGCTATAGGCAGTTATGCCTTTTGCCTCCCTCAATCACATAGAAAAAAAAAAAAAAAAAAAAAATGCTCATCAAACATCTGTGGCTTAATAAGAACTGCTAAAAAATAATATTATTACCTCACAAGTGTGCAACGAAATAGCTATGATAAAAGGAGGCGGAATAATGAAGTACTGTAATCATGTGTTGAAATACAAGAGCACCTTGAGCTAATTGTACTACATCCTTTACTTGTGTATGTGGTTATATTGAAGTTCCTGGTGTCTCTGGATTAAGGGAGCCCACCTCGCTTTTGTTTTCTCTTTCTCTCCCTCTCTCTTTGGCTTGTATTCATTCGGCCCCATCCAGCCTAATGTTTTAAGACGTTTACCCCAATCCAGGTGTCAATATTGTCCTGGCGAGCGGTAGCGAGCCAGCATATATATATTTTTGTTTGGACAGCAAGGTAAATTTGTACATTTTTCGATAGAAAAATTTCTCCGAAGCCGGATTTCTCCATACAATGCTGGGTCGCTATCTCTATTCAGGAAGAAATCGGCACCTGGATGGGAATAAACGTCTTAAAACAGTTGGCTGAATGGGACCGAATAGATACAAGCCAGGGAAAGAGAGAAAAGGAGAGAAAGATAAGAAAAAGCCAGTGACCCCCCTTAAGGATTTGCATATATTACTGGAATCTAATACAGTAGACATAAATACCAGAAAGTCCATATATATACTGGATAAGAAACGTGCAAGGGATTACGACATATTTTCTATCAAAGATTTTACCAATTTTTGCGTTGAAGTGTTAGCATTTTATTAGCATATATCCATAGTGACTTTGTAATTATGTAGTCAAACTTTATTTAATGAATGAATCTTTTTAGCAATCCATCATAAAACGGCTAAATGCTTGCTTCTCTCTCTCTCTCTCTCTCTCTCTCTCTCTCTCTCTCTCTCTCTCTCTCTCTCTCTCTCTCTCTCTCTCCAAACCGCAGGACATGGGTAGAACACATTTCTCCCATGAAGACAGAAATACGTCCCCTTTGAGAGAGAGAGAGAGAGAGAGAGAGAGAGAGAGAGAGAGAGAGAGAGAGAGAGAGAGAGAGAGAGAGAGAGAGAGGGGGAGAGGTGGGGGGAGGGAACTTAGCATTTGAAAATAACCTAACTTCATACTTCTCATCAAAAAAGTATAATAGCACATTTATTACAATGCAGGGAAGAGCAGATTGATACGTAACTAATGCAAGGGAATGAAAAACACGAAACATGGCGGGCGAGAAACAGCGATACACTAACAAAATCAGGAAATTGGAACAAGGAGTGGGACAAGCCAGAGGACGAGAGTATTGGATTACGAAGGGAGCAAGGGGAGAGGGAAAGAGATGTGACAGAAATGGAGGAGGGATGCAACATTTTAGGGAAAGAACGAATGAACAGAGGAAACAAGCTTTTTAGTAACACAGCAGTATGGACGTAATTCGGTCGTACCGTCGCGTTAATAAGTCATGTCTCAGCTATCATTACGTTTGGCTCGCTCTGTGCTGTATTAATATCTGTCAGATGTTGAATAGGGTGGGTAAGTGTAGGAACATGTTTGTATATCTCACTCAAAAAGAAGAAATCATGTGGAAATATTGCTGATACCAATTATTGATCAAAACATAATTGGTGCCGAGACATGACTTATTAGGCCGACTGTACACCATAATATTTGAATACACAACTTGGTAATCTGAACACAGTCCTTTACCTTAAACATGTCATTAATGTTTTGTTTCAAAATATGATATGAACTATTAAGGCATTTTGAAATATATCTGTAGCATAAAACAACATTCTATACATTATAATAATGATACAATTGTTTTGATAATTCGAATGTCATGGTTTTATTTTATCATTATTGAAGAGTGAACTGTTATAAGTGGATTACAGTGTGTAATAGATTGTTTAATAAACATGTGCATACCATGAAGTTGATCAGATGATTTTTATATTATGAAAGACATGTCTACAGAACAAGTTTAATGCGGTAAGGTATTATTACAATTCTGTGTTGTCTAATAATAGATGTCTATAGGAATGGTATCTTATAGTCTAGAGTCTTGATAATATTGGAAGCAAATTTAGAGTAACTTCTACCCCAGAATAACGGCATGAGAGTGAACGTAATCTAAGATTGCACTAACTTTTACTCAGCCTTGTGAAAAACCTACAAAAGTCAAAGGATTTAACAACCATCAGTAATGAGTCCCAAACGCAATATAACTATATATTACGGGCTATTCATGTTTGATTCCATGTTAACTCCTTCAGCATGTTGACGTAATTTTCATCATATTCTGGTAACCATTAGACGATTTTCTTTACCTTGTAATCTACCTCTAGGACTCAAAGGGTAATATACAATCTCAGTAAACCCTCTCAATAACATAGGTTCTTGTTAACTGCATGCACTCGTCTAGTTTTAGCCAGAATCAAGGTAAAAAGGCATCATCGTGCTGAAGGGGTAAATTGTCGTTCAAAAGAGAATGACATTACATAAACATAATTTACAGTTACTCTTATTGTTAACTGGTGATGGGCTGGTCTATCAGAGTGAGAACTGAGCGATCTCTGCCATACCCATAGCTTACTCTGACTGTTCCTTTTACTTACATATTTTCTAGATCTCAAGTGACGGCGTCTTTTCCGTGGATTGACCTCCCAATCTACCAAGATTGGAAGCCAAAGCGTCACATTTTTCCTTTGCCTCTCAGCTTTTTCTTCATAATTGCTGAGGGGCACAGGGCCCTGGGTGGGGCTTTGGTTTCCCGGGCGTTTCCGCACCCTCCTCAGCACCCCGCCATGGAGTGGCTTCGGTCACCCAGGCTTTATTGTGGTCGGCAGGGAGGGTTCTGTGGGGGCGCTCGGTTATGGCCTTAGCCTTGCTCGGGGCCTTGGGGATGTTCGGTCAGGCAGCTTGAGGAACAACAACAACAACAACAACTATTTTTGTTAATATCTTTTTTATTCACGGTTTATCATTTACGTTTCTATTTTGATCCACATAAATCAGTGTATATTACATTTCAATGGCAAGCACATTCTATAACTGCCCAGTATCTGAAAACTGACAGTTCAAGCAAAGGCTAAGACACAGATAAAAACAATTAAAGGTCAAAACTATGTATATTTTGAAACATTAATAATGTAATAATTACTGTAGTCTATCTATCAGAAAAATGACCTTACCAATAACCATTTTTGAATAACTTTACTTTCCATGTCGTTTTTCCACCGATTAATATAGCTAAATTTAAGCTATTGCACATGAATATAGAGAGCAAACAGACTAAAAGTATTCACCTAAGGAAATGCTAGATTGGAAGTGGAAAGTGGATATATAAAATGAGGCTACATTTTGATACACACACAAGGAATAAAGTTGAAGGGAGCTTTGAAATTGGTGAGACGGAGAAACTAGGGCAAGGAAGTAAGGGACAAGTTAAATATTTACAACATATTGCTAAAACTGGATAACTATCACGCAAATTTACCAGCAAATTAAACAAAGAATAAACACAAGTCGATGTATTATATTATAATATTTGCATGTTCACCACACACATACTGTACACACACACACACACACATTATATATATATATATATATATCTCTGTCTCTCCCTATCTCTCTCTGTATATATTATATACTGAATATATATATATATATATATATATATATATATATATATATATATATATATATATATATATATATATATATAATATATATATATATATATATATATATATAATATATATATATATATATATACTGTATATATAATGTATGATTACACAAAAGCAGAGGGAATGCAAATCAGGAATACAGCAAGGGGAATAGAGTGGAAGGGAAGCCGGGGAACACCCAAAAAATAAATGAACGAGAGAAGGGGAGAAGACGAACAAGGGAACACCAAACAAAGAAGAACAAACGGAGCGAAGGGGGGGAGAGAGAGAGAGAGAGAGAGAGAGAGAGAGAGAGAGAGAGAGAGAGAGAGAGAGAGAGAGAGAGAGAGAGAGAGAGAGAGAGAGAGAGAGAGAGAGAGAGAGAGAGAGAGAGAGAGAGAGAGAGAGAGTACAAAGGAGTACAAAGGAAATCAAGCAACAACAGGTCTAGTGACCCTTCTAGGTTGTTTGTCCTCCAAAACACTGAGGATTATTGTTCACACGTGTGGAGAGGATCCTCTTTCTCCGCCGCAATGTTGCATCTCTCTCGCTATTCTATTGCTACTATAATAATCAGTGTTCCTCAGACCTCCCAAACAGTGGTTTAGAGGGTGTAAGGGAACATTGGAAAGGGAATTACTGCCCTGGAACTAATGTCCGTGGCAGGATTAGGGAGTTAGTAGAGGACAGATGGGTTAGTAACTGAGAGGGGGATAAAATAAAGTTATTCATTTACAAACGCAGTCAGTCGCCGGTTTAATGAGAGATATTTGTCTAGGCGGAGTTTAAATGAATCAACGGTGATGCAGTCTATAACGTTTCGGGGAAGCCCATTCCACAAGTTGACAACTCGATTGAAGAAGAAATTCTTAGATTCGTGCGAGTTAAAAGATTTACCAATAATTTTGCAACC
Source organism: Paralithodes platypus (assembly GCA_032716605.1). Lineage (NCBI taxonomy): Eukaryota > Metazoa > Arthropoda > Malacostraca > Decapoda > Lithodidae > Paralithodes > Paralithodes platypus. The sequence goes on from CM064519.1 coordinate 35,962,085, forward strand.
GTTTCCCCGCGTGTAATTAGATTGGTCGATAGTGAAGTACTTACTACAGTTCATATTGTCGATGCCTTTGATGATTTTGAACACTTGAATTAAGTCACCTCTTAATCTGCGCTGGGTTAAAGGAAATAGATTTAATTCTCTAAGACGCTCTTCGTATGGTTTTGTTCTTTAGGCTAGGTATCATTTTGGTAACTCTACGTTGAACTCGTTCTAGCTTGTTTATATCTTTTTGGTAATAAGGGCACCAGGATTGAACGCAGTATTCCAGAAGAGGGCGGACTAAGGAATTGTAAAGGGTTAGGGTAACTTCTTTGGATTTATGCTCAAATGACCTGCCTATAAAGCCAATTATTTTGTTTGCCTTCTTAACAACTTCTGAACATTGTTGACTCGGTTTTAGGTTACTCGATATTGTTACTCCCAGATCGGTTTCTCTGTTTACATTCTTAAACTGAGTGCCATTCATCGAATAGTTTGCTTTCTCATTTAGGTATCCGACATGTAGTACTTTACATTTATCCGCATTGAAACTCATTTGCCAAATTTGGGCCCAACATGACAATTTATCTAGATTGTGTTGCATATCGTCAACTTGTTCTTTTGAGAGTACGCTATTTGCAATTTTTGTATCGTCAACAAATTTTGAGATTGTACAGGTGAGACCCTCATCTATGTCGTTGATGTAAATTAGAAAGAGAATTGGTCCTAGTACCGATCCCTGGGGCACCCCGCTACTTACATTGGTCCATTTAGATGCCTTACCCTTTATGACTACCCTTTGCTTTCTGTTGCTGAGCCAATTTTCTATCCATTTCAACACACCGTCTTGTATTCCATGCGCTTTTAGTTTTAGCAGTAAACGTTTGTGGGGAACTTTGTCAAAGGCCTTTTGAAAATCAAGGTATATAATATCTACAGCTTTACTCTCATCGTAGAGGTTGAGGATATCGTGGAAGAAGTCTAAGGGGTTTGTTAAACAGGAACGTTTTTTACGAAAGCCGTGTTGAGTATCTTTAAGTATGTTATTTTCCTCTAAGTGATTTACGAGTCTGTCTCGTATGACCGTTTCTAGCATTTTACAAACAACTGAGGTTAAGCTAATTGAACGATAGTTACTGGGTAGGGATTTGCTGCCTTTTTTTAATATCGGTGTTACGTTGGCTAGCTTCCACTGATCAGCCATAGTTCCAGACTGCAAGGATTTATTGAATAGTAATGTCAGTGGTTTGGAGAGCTCATCCTTAGCTTCCTTTAGAACTCTAGGCGAGATTGTATCAGGTCCAGGCGTTTTATTTACCTTGAGTTTATCTAAACAATTCCATACTTCTCTCTCTGTAACGGTGATATTGCTTAGAACATCTGAATTATCAATCTGAATCGGCGATGGTGTAGGGATATCACTGAGGTCTTCTGTTGTAAAAACTGATGCAAAGAAGGTATTGAGGGCATTACTCATTTGTACTTCGTCTTTGGTGTATTCTCCATTTTCATCGACTAACGGTCCAACAGTTGAAGTAACTACTTTTTTCTTTCTGATATAACTATAGAATTCTTTCGGGTTTGTTTTACTTTGATTCGCAATATGAGAGAGAGAGAGAGAGAGAGAGAGCGATAGAGTGAGAGTGAGCAAGAGAAGGGTGCGAGCGGAAAAATGCTGGTAGAAAGAGAGCAAGGGGAAGAGGGACGAGGGGAAAGGTACGACTGCCAGGCGTGAAATTAAGGGGAGGGGGCTTGGAGTCGTTTTGCACACAAGTAGTTTCCCACTCTGCTCGCTCTGTACATATATACACACATACGCAAACACACCTACATGCATACATATGAATACTTACATACGTATGTACATATAAATACATGCACCCACGAACAATGCATACATGCATACCCACTCCAGTAGATATGTTCATTCATAATCATATATTTGTCCACGGACAACCTTGCTAATAAACTATGTATTTGTAAGTTACTATCACTTGTCCTTGATATTCCTTATTTCTTGTTACTAGTCCATGACTAGTACTATTTGTTTCACGCCGTAAAATTGTACAATTAATGTTCCTGTCACTAAGCTTCACACAAATGTTAATCAAGGTTATCGGTGAACTATAAATGTTGACTGTATGCATGGACAGGTATGTATATCCGTAACTGCATGCATGGATGCGTATGTATTTCTGTGTAAATGTAGTTTTGAACATTTGGATATATCTGGACACGAAATGTATTGTACAGTACAACCATATACATTATGTCACGAAATTCTTGGTGGAAAACTATATTTTATTACCCTAAAACGTTTCCTTGGCAGTCCATATTAACGTCTAGAAGCCTTTGAGGGGTTATTCTTATTGCATGTCCTAGAAGTGCTTAGTTGATATGCTTGGCAGTTTTTACACAATTTACCATGAAAGTTGTTTGGGTTATTGTGTAATATGTCTGAATACTCAGAATCAAATTATCACCTGCAACCTTGAGGAATTATTATTATCTCTAGGAACCATCAAAATAACTTGACTACACAATGCGCGACGAAAATATATATCAATAGTGAAGTCAACTGGGGACGCCAAATTAATGTATTCTTTTCTTGAGGAGAAACAATGATAAATCTCACATAGTAAATATTAATCACCGTTACTAATGAAAGCTGAATAAGGAGCGAGAACTGCGAGTATGGTGAGGGTGGGTTAATAGACCATTTTAGGAGCTAATGAGGAATGCAAATGAGAAGTAAGTAGACAGAGAAATAAGAGCTATAGTAGCATGGAGATATGGCAAGGGTGATATAGTACGTACCGGTGAATTTTAACGGGGGATGGTTGTTTTTTTTAGTCTATTTCTTATGTATATATTTATTTATAGATTTATTAGTTTCCTCGCTAGTAAAAAGTGGACAATCAAGTAACACACACACACACACATATATATATATATATATACTGTATATACTGTATATATATATATATATATATATATATATATATATATATATATATATATATATATATCTATATATATCTATATATATATACATATATATATATATATATACACAGTATATATATTTATATATATTGATTATTGTTCACACGTGTGGAGAGGATCCTCTTTCTCCGCCGCAATGTTGCATCTCTCTCGCTATTCTATTGCTACTATAATAATCAGTGTTCCTCAGACCTCCCACAGTGTATACCACCTCCTCTACTTAGAGCTTGTGGTACCCGTCTTGCAACACAATCCCACCCTACTCTGTGCAACTCCCCAACCTAAGAGTGAAACATTACTCTCAGACTTTCTTCTATTCAACAGCTGAGGTCTGGAACTCTCTCCCAGAATCAGTCTTTCCCTCTTCCTATGACTTAAATTGCTTCAAACTCAGTTTGTCCAGGCCATTTGGCTCGAACGTCCCTTGATTTTGGCCCTGTCACTCTTTCAATTTTGGGGGAGGCACTTGCTACAGGTAGTTCTGCCATTTGCCTCGCTCACTCACATTAAACAAAATATATATACTGTATATACTGTATATATATATATATATATATATATATATATATGAGAGAGAGAGAGAGAGAGAGTGTGAGAGTGAGTGAGAGCCTGGCCTGTTGTTTCCCATGACAGGGGCCATAGCTCATGGCACCTTGAGCGTCTCCTTGATGAACAGGATGGAGATAAGAGGTCACCTACCTTCTCTAATAGGGGGGGAGTGGGGGGGGAGGGGGGGGCATATTTTATCCTCAACTTTCCATCGGAAAACGACTTATCTTTAGCTATATCCAGGAATCTATTGTTATATGTATGATGGACTTTTGGTAGTCAAGGAAGTTGGCATAGTGTTCCGATAACCTGAAATACAGTTTATACCATTATTGGTTCTGCATTTTCTGATGTTGTTTAATCTATCTGATGTATAATCTAGTTGCAGAATAAGTACCATATGCAGTACAATAAACAATTATTTACATAGATAAAGGCATAGGAGTATATTGTCAGTTGTTCACTTTCCATTTGTAAAATGGGTTACATGTAATACTTGATAAGAAGAAACTATTAAAAACAAAGCAAAACAAAGTTGAGCCTTGAAAGAATGATTTGAGTTAAACAAAATGAATGGAATACTAATAGGTAGGGAAGCCATAGAGACACTTATATATATATACTTATATACTAATAGGTAGGGAAGCCATAGAGACACTTATATATATACTTATATACTAATAGGTAGGGAAGCCATAGAGACACTTATATATATATACTTATATACTAATAGGTAGGGAAGCCATAGAGACACTTATATATATATACTTATATACTAATAGGTAGGGAAGCCGTAGAGCCACATATATATATACTTATATACTAATAGGTAGGGAAGCCATAGAGACACTTATATATATATACTTATATACTAATAGCTAGGGAAGCCATAGAGACACTTATATATATATACTTATATACTAATAGGTAGGGAAGCCATAGAGACACTTATATATATATACTTATATACTAATAGGTAGGGAAGCCATAGAGACACTTATATATATTTCGATGTGTATGAAGGAGATCAAAAGAACCGCTGCTTGTAACAAGGTCTACCCTAAAGTTAAAAGAGTGGCAGTCGCTATTTTGTTATTGGAAAGATGTGTAATGACCTTATTTAGTGTAGTTAAATAAATATGATAAGTTTGTTGTGAGAGCTAGCTGAATTACTCTCTGTGTAGGTGAGACACAAACATAATCAGTGAGAGAAGTCAGACAAATGAGACAGAGTTCCAGCAACTCCTTATCGAATGCCTATGAGGCCTCCCCTGGGTATTGCCCTGCTTGATTGGTGTCTACAATCTCCCAGGTGTATTTACTAGATCGAATTATTCTATGATCACATTGAAAAACGTGCTAGAAACATGAACACAATTAACTAGAAGGGTATATGAATTAAAGCATAAATTATATATCGTAACATAATTATTCGTGATATTAGCTGAGTTCGAAGCACGCTAATACTGTCATTACAAAAACAACTCAATGACAAAAAAAATAAAAAATAAATGGGTAAACTAAATTAATGTCTATTGCATTCAGTATACTGTAGCTGCAACAATAATCATACAATAATATATGAAAGATGACTTCTTGAATAAGTATTGAGTCGAACAGTGTGTTTAGGTATTACCTACAGAAGTGTGAATGATACTATATGTTGTGAATGGCACTCCATAGTATCTTGCCATATTCAATTGTCAGGAAAATAGATTGCCTATACACAAAATTAATCTTGATATACTGTATTTCCATAATACCATTGTGTATAATAATGGCGTATACTAATAAACCAGGATGGTGGATGGTCTACACACACAAAATGAAGCTAGATGAACGTCATGGTTGAAGCCTCCCTTAAGTGGATGAATGTAAGTGAGTGTCGGTATGGGTCGGGGAATGAATTTGTATGGATGGTAGGGCCCCCGTGGGTTGAATTTACAGCGATGGATGGCCGTTTGTGGTGAGATAGCTGGGATGTACTGTGTGATGGATGGAGGGAGATAAAGTCATGGCGCCAGTCTCTTAGTGGGAGGCTGTGTGAAAGAGTTACACAGATCCTCAGATCACACAGACCTTGCAGTCCCTACTAGGTGGTCCGGCCTTACTACTACTAGACAGGGACAGTTTATAGTAGAGGAAAAGGACAGCAAAGTAGAAGATTCTCTCACCAGCCTCCGGCTGAAAAAAAACTATACTGGAAAATAGGATGAAGTGTACCTTATGGGTCAGGAAATGCCCACATGGAAAGTGTTTATAGAGTATACAGTAGAAACACATTAACCTGAAAGGGAATTTACATTTACCTACTGATTCATTCATATTAATCCAATCTACATCATATTATTTTCCAGTATAGTTTTTTTTCAGCCGGAGGCTGGTGAGAGAATCTTCTACTTTGCTGTCCTTTTCCTCTACTATAAACTGTCCATGTCAACATCAGAAATCATGCCAAAACTGTATTAAACCTAACTAAATCAAACTTTCTCCACAAGCAGGCAAATAAACTTCTAAATAATCCAAATGATAACAAAATATTTTGGTCTACTCTTAACTCATTTAAATCCAACTTCACTACTGCTTCATCCATTCCACCATTAAAATCTCCGACTGGCAATCTTGTAAGTGACCCACGAGGTAAAGCTAACCTTCTTGCGGATATTTTCTCCACCAACTCAACCTTAGATGAAATAAATCAAGATGTCCCTGTACTTAATTTTAATTCGACTGAAATTCCCTCACTTAAGATCCACACCAGACATGTCAAAACTATTTTGCAGAATCTCTCAGTAGATAAGGCTCCTGGTCCAGATGAAATTCCTCCAATAGTACTTAAGAATTGCTCCTTGGTGCTCGCTCCTGTATTGGCAAAAAATTTCCGTCTGTGTCCTCATACCTCATGCTTCCCAGTACCCTGGAAAGAAGCAAACATCCATCCAGTTCCTAAAAAAGGTGCCTCTTCAGATCCATCAAACTACAGACCAATAGCTATAACTTCCACTCTTGGTAAAGTCTTTGAAATTATATTAAATAATCACATAATTAAGCATCTTGAGAATAATAAATTAATCAGTGATAGGCAATATGGTTTTAGACGATGTCGATCAACTGCAGACATGCTTTGCCTTCTTACGCATCAAATCATCCAAGCTACAGACCAACGTGGTGAAACACATACAATAGCACTGGATATATCAAAGGCATTTGATAGAGTCTGGCATCAATCCTTATTGTCGAAGATGTCACACTACGGCCTTGCATCATTAGTTCCACTAATTTCTTCTTATCTTCATAACAGAAAAATACTGTAATGGTAGATGGCCTTTATTCTCAATTTCACTCAATAAATGCTGGTGTTTCCCAGGGATCAGTTTTGGCCCCAATTCTGTTCCTCATTCATATCAATGATCTCATATCTACCACTCATAATCCAATACATTCCTACGCAGATGACTCAACACTCCACAGTTCCTTCACATTTACCAATTCTTTCACCCAACCCGATCTTACAAATTCAAAAATAAACACTGCAATTTCTCTGAACCAGGACCTTTCTAGAATTAATGGATGGGGACAAAAGAATCTAGGTTCCTTTAATGCACAGAAAACCAAGTACATTCAATTTTCTAACCGACAGAATCTCACTGACTCCCTTATATTTTTTAATGATGTAAATATTCCCACTTCCCCTAGTATTGACATTCTCGGTGTAACATTAACTACTAACTTGAGCTGGACACATTATGTTAGAAGCATTGCTAAGAATGCCTCTAAAAAACTGGGACTCCTGTACAGAGTTCGAGAATTCTTCACTGACGAGCAGTTGGCCGTAATATATAAAAGTCATGTGCGTTCTCAGATGGATTACTGTTCACCTCTGTGGGGTGGAAGTGGAGTGGTTGCATTGAGGCAGTTGGACAAAATTCAAAATAAAGCTATTAGATTAATCAATAACCCTGCAATCACACAGGACCTTCCTACATTATCCATACGAAGAAACGTTGCATCCCTTGCATTATTCTACAGATATTTTCACAGCAATTGTTCCAAGGAACTTGCTTCAATTGTGCCGCCTCTCCACATCTTTCCCCGTAGAACTAGGGCAGCTGAGAGCGCCCATGAATTTACACTTTCTCCTCCACAATGCAGAACTTCTGCATATCAGAATTCATTTATCCCCAGAGCTACTACTCTTTGGAATTCACTTCCCTCGAATTGCTTTCCACAAACTTACAATCTACAAATGTTTAAATCCAGTTGTTACAAACATTTTATGAATGGAGGATGCCTTTAGGCACATGGACCTTTTTGAGTTATCTGTGTTTTTCCTTCCTCCGTTCATTGTCTCTTAAAAAAAAAAAAAAAAAAAAATATCTTCTTAAACATATCAATTGAATTACTATCGATCACCTTCTTTGGTAAACTATTGCACTCTTAAACCACACTGTATGTGAGGAAAGTTTGTGTGACATCTAGGCATGCCTTTCTTCTATTTAGCTTTAATGGTTAATTTATATTTAAAATAGAGAGAGAGAGAGAGAGTGAGAGTGAGTGTGTGTTTGTAGAGATAGAGAGTAGTAGTAGTAGTAGTAGTAGTAGTAGTAGTAGTAGTAGTAGTAGGATAAGATAAAAAAAACAATATGCAGGTGAATATAAATAACCATGCGGAGGAAGCAGACACAATGAAACAGGAACACATGGAATGGTATGTGGAAGCAAAACCAATTGAGTGTTTTAAGATGGAGATAATGATGAAGGGAAGACGAACGATAACGAAATAAGAGATATAGTGGGGAAGAACAAGGGAAATGGATAATAACAAATAAGGGAAGACAAAAGGAGAGGGAAATGAACGGCATTGAATGAAGGGAAAAGAGCTAAAGATGGTGGGAAGCATGAATATAATACGCAATAGAGGAACTAGGATATGAAGGAAACAATAGACCTCTAATAGAAAAGTAAATGATAACAAGGGAATTATTTAAATAATAATATTTATTACTACTGTATATCCTTTCCATTTACCTCAAATAAGTATATCTTATATTTGACAATACACAACTTGCTTCCTATATGCTTAAACATTTATGTTAGTTTGTCTACGTCTTTGTCTTCTGCTTCAGTTTTAATTTCTCCTAATATTCATCTTTCCACTTCCTCCATCTCCTCTTCCATCTCCTCCGCCATCTTCTCCTCCCTCCCTCCCACAGACTCCTCCCCCACTTGTTCTCCCCAACCCTCCTCTAACCGCATACACTGTCTCATAGTCCTGTATGCACCTCCATTTCCATGGCAGGACTTTTCTTAGGTATTTACCTACGGACAAAAACTATCTTTCACCTTCATAACTTTAAATTAGTTTTCCTCGATTGTCTTAATATTTAGAGAGGTAACCAGAGTTGAAATTATGGAGGTAGTACACAACTTTTGACCGTGACTGTACAGTTGGAAACTATTGAACCTTCTTACACATGCGATGTCAAGTGGTGACGGGATTTGTTGCCTTACTCATTAGCTGTTCATTAATTTAAACACGGAATTAACTAATTTAATAGTTTTTATTTTACCCGTTAATTTGTTTCATTCCCTTCTATACCTTTTCTCTGTTTCCCTTTCTCCACCTCCTTTTCCTCCCCAAATATCTTCTCCATTTCACCCCCCTCTCTATTATCCTCCATTCCTGCATCACACCCTTCCTGTATTTCTTAACCGGTTTCTCTGTTGCTATATATGTTCGACTCTCCCTCCTCTCCTTCGCCCTCTTTTCTCCCTGCTTGTGTTAGTAATCCCTTACTTCACAACCGTACTTCTCTTTCTTCATTCTCTAACTTCTCTCCTGTGCTCGGATCGGTCTCACTCTCTTCCTGTATTTTAAAACACATTATTCTCCTTCTCTAGTTCCTTTCTCTCTCTTTGTTCTTCCTCTATCTTCTCCACGCCACGTCCACCTCACTCTTATCCTCTCTCTCTCTCTCTCTCTCTCTCTCTCTCTCTCTCTTCCTGAATGTCTGAACACATTCCCGAGTCCATTTTCGGGGCAGGGGAAAAGCGCAGCGGAATTTTTCTTGCTTTTCTAACTCAAAGAGCTTTTCACGTGGCCAAAATATATGAGTCCCTAATGAGGCCGATAGTGGGAGGCGAGGAGGGGTGGATGGTTTCAGATTGTGAGGTAGGGAACGATAGACAGAGAGAGAGAGAGAGAGAGAGAGAGAGAGAGAGAGAGAGAGAGAGATGCAATGTTTAGTGTGCACAATACATTTTAGAGGTAAATTGCAAACACATACGTCAAGCTTACTGGGTGTGAGGTATCGAAAGCCGAAAAAGTTACATTACAATTTCGATGAATATTATTATGTCTTGAAGGTGTTAAAGGCTTAATCTTCATGTTAATTGCTTATCAATAAAGCGTATTGGCAAACAAAATCATTGATCACTGCATGGAAGAAACGAATAATAGTGATCACATAATTACACAGGTATAGCCCATATAGGAAACTGAATGCCACATGGTATACAGTTCACATATACTGTTATATATGAAAGTGAATCCCAGATGGTGTAAAGTTGAGAGTTGTATGCAACATTTACTTGATGAGCAAAGCTTGAAGTAAGCTTTTAAAAGTACAATATGGCACAAGTGTTGGATATTTTAACAAAGTAAGATTTTGAAATAAGAAAATAAATATTGCATTTGACGTTTACTGTACTTATATCAAGTGTGGGTTATGAAAAAGGAGGTGTAAATCACAAATATGTTTCCAAATGCAGAAGTAAATGCCATGGCAGCACATGTGGCAGGCATAGCACAAAGATAAGAAATACGAGGTACATAATAAACTAGTGCAGCAGAAATAGAGAGCCAAACGGGAAGGGCTGAGAGAGTTACATGAAGTTACAAAGATATATTAGAGATGACAATGCAAGATATATTGGAAATGTGGTACACTAACTGAAAGTATGTGAATATGTTCCACATATTGTATGTTGGTACTTAATATCTTCAATATTCCAGGTTATATAAGAGAATACCTCGAGGTCAACACATCTCGACACAAAGAAACCGATCTTTGTAACTAAATCTCCTAATAGATAGGATTAGACCTTTTTTTAAACATTCTATGTTTGTATTGGGTGTTATATATATATATATATATATATATATATATATATATATATATATATATATATATATATATATATAGATATATATAATATATAATATATTATAGTATATATATATATATAGAGAGAGAGAGAGAGAGAGAGAGAGAGAGAGAGATGGTGAGGATGCTTTGTCTTGCGTACGAGGAATTCTAATGAGCCTCTTGTCGATGCTGGGGGTTGCGTTAGATGTTGAGAGATAGAGAGAACAAAATACACGTACTTGTTATATGCTGCAAAGAAACAAAACTATTAAAAGGCTTAAACCAATTAAACCTGAACATATATGAACAAAAAAGAGTGAGTAAAAGTGAAAAGGGGAAGGTAACAATAAGAACCAATACAAAAATGCATCCGATTGTAACACTACAGGTAATATTATGAAGTTGCGAAGAAATATGACTAGCAGATGAGGTATAAAAAAAGGATCTGATTCGATGGAATGAAGCATGAGAAACTTGCATGAACAAAATAAATAAGATGACGATATAATAGACGATAATTATGAAATAAATGGGAATTGATCTAAGAGGCAACAATACAGTAGTTGGATGAGCTAATCGGAAATGTAAGTGAACATATGGAAGAAATAAAACAAAATGTTATAAAACATTAAGCACAATTACAATGGGTAGTTAATATAGAGAGCCTATAAAAAGGATAATAACAATAATTATATTTTGTATTGAAATAAATGTATACACTGTATATATATATATATATATATATATATATATATATATATATATATATATATATATATATATATATATATATATATATACAGTATATATATAAAGTGAGAGACAGAGAGATTCATACATATACACAACTAAATATCAAATACTGCATGGAAGAGATATGGAAGAAAGACAGATAGGGTGTAGCAGGAATCCATGACTCAATTTGGAGTACAACCCTTCTATAAACAAATATTAGACAACTGCTGTATGACAAACTCTCTTCAACATCATTTAATTTTTTCACCAATGTATTTCATTAGAATCTTGCTTAATCAATTGTTACTTGACCTGACAAGATTTTTTCATGTCTTTTGAGAGAGGGGCATTTATTCACCTAATATGTTTGTTCCTTATAAGTCCTATGCAAACGTCTCTTCTTACCTTTATAGTTAATGCAACATTAACTGTATTTGAAATTTTAGTAATTATGAATATACCTATCTTGATTTCAGTCTATATAATTACCAACATCACAAAACCCAATAACATTTCCATGAGTCTCCATAAATATTTGATTTGGCTTGATATGGTCATAATGCATCAAAATGTACAGTACTTTACAAGGGACATATAAGACCAGAAGTGGGCCCACATGATATATAGCTATACAGATACAATTAAAAAGAAAATTTTACACTATTCCGAACTTAATTGCATGATAGTATTATGCATTGAATATTATAACACACATATACTGCCACAGGTATTACACACAATATAGCATTAACTCTTAATTATTTATATAATAACCAAACCAAATTCGACGTTGTATGAAGAGCACGAAGCAGACAAATAAATAGCCTATTGGAAATTAGGCAAATATGTAAGTAAAACCTCCTCAAGTTCCATAATGGCCTGGTAGTGGGAGGTTCTACCATCGCTATAGGGGCGAGCCAACCAGCCAGCCAGCCAGCCAGGCTATACTGACGTCACCACACCCTCGGGATTGAAACATTAATATCCACTCTCTTTACGACTCTCACTTGGCACTTTTAGACCACGCCTTAACTCATTTCGGGTATTGCAAGGGTTCACTCAGAATTTATCTCTCTCTCTCTCTATCCCCCCCCCCCTCTCTCTCTCTCTCTCTCTCTCTCTCTCTCTCTATCTCTCTCTCTCTCTCTCTCTCTCTCTCTCTCATTCAATTCGATTAATTTTATGAAATCCTTAGGAAGCATTTACGGATTAGTATGCAGCATAATATTATTATATTGTCTCATGTCATCCAATGTATGTCAATGTATAATTAAACACCTCTAACTTGTTTGTATATGAAAAGCCAAAGGGCTGATTTTGAAAGCAAACATGTATTCAATAGTGAATACTGAGAATGGAAATAATAGCATTGTTTAAAAAAGAAGTATTCCAAAAAGAAAAACAAAAGTATCAGGAAGAAAAATACATGTATTGAGTAGCAATATATATATATATATATATAACTACATCATGGGACAAACTAACTAGGATGTTTATATATATTGAGGAGTAGGTGGACAGTTAAATATATATATGAAAGACAAATAATATGCACAATATGGAAAAACAACTAGAAATACGATCGAAAACACATGTATCTCTGAATGAGAAATCAAAACAATGCCGACGAGAAAAGGTTATAGTACGTAAATGAAGGGAAGGAAAAATAGGAGTATTATTTTATATGAAACAGATAATTGACGCTGAGTACGAAGACAGACATTTAAGAAAGGTACGAATAAGGTAAGGAAAGAGGAGTAAAACAAAGAAGGGTGAGGAATGGAGGAGTGAGGGGATGCAGATGTTGGCCATATGTGCTGTCACTCTACAGGAAGGGGGGGGGGGGGGGTGTAGCGCACCACAACTCACCTTCCTACCCTAACCCCTCTAAATATAGTCAGTCACACACCCTCCCACACACACACACACACACTCTCTCTCTCTCTCTCTCACACAGTCTCTCACTCTCACACACACACTCACTCACTCTCACAAGTAAAATGTATTTGCATTTATAATAATACATTATTCAAACCCGTATCACTTTTATTTTCATTGATGTTAACCCTTTTATGCACAACCATTTCCACTGTTTTACATTCGGCCTCAAATATAATCACCATTCAAATTCATGCGACTCTTCATTTTCTTTTTTCCATCTATTATAATTCTTTATACCTACCGCGTGACTTCCTTCGTTAAAATAATCCTCGTATAAGTAATCCTTTCGCATGAGTATTTTTCCAAACAGCCTTTCAAACTCAGTATGCTATAATAACCTATTTAACATACACAAGTCACATTCAATAGATGAAATATCTTGTGTATGTCAAAAGATTGCTTAACCATAATTTTGCCATTATCTATAATTTATACAATTGGGCGTAAAGCCTCTTAAACGTTCAAACACCTACGAGAACATAACATTGAATCCTAATCCACTAAGCAATGTCGTAGCTTCATCATGGTTACTTTTTCTGGCCCCCCTTCTCCCTCATGCTTAGCCCCAGTAGTTTTGAGATTTTAAGACGTTCGCCCCATTAGTTTGTCGATTTTAAGACCTTTCGCCCCTTTTCGTTGTCAATTTTAAGACCTTTCGTGCCATTTAGGTATCGAATTTTGTCTGGTGAGCGATAGCGAGCCTGTAATTTTAAGACGAATCGGCCTCCGGCCGGGACATTTATTAAATGTACAAAATTATCCTTAAGTGGGGTCTAGAGTATTTTGTTTATTTTTTAAAGCTTGATGGAGGTCTAGCGAGGAAACTAAACAATAAATGAATACATAAATAAATATACCAAAAATGATCCACTACCCCCTTAATATTCGCAACATCCATTTGTACTTTCTCAGCTTGACTACACCTTACATATTCATAAGATCACTCGATGCATAGAAAACGTTCCCATAAGTCATCTTCCAACTTTTTCTTTTCAAGCTTTTCCTTTCCTTTAACGTCTATTCCCTCGCCTGATGCTTCCTCTCATATCGCTCTTTCTGCCATTTCAACTTCTCCTATATCTCTACCTTTCATCTTGTTTTACTTTCCTCTCACTTGAACCCTTCGTGCCTCCCCGCCCTTCCACATCTCTTTTCCATTTAACAGTTTTCTAAGCAGTCGTGTCGTCCTTATATTATATCTTTCTTCCACATACTGATTCCATGTGTAAGGTGTTCCTTCTTCATTCTGTTTTAGGTCAGTCCTTTGTTATACTCTTTGCGCTCATATTCCTCTTCCAATCCTTGTTATACTGTATATAAATAAAAAACAAATATATAATATATATATATACTGTATATATATATCCTCCGCTTAATTAACCCTTTTAGTATTCGCCGACGCGTTTGTTCATTACATTGTGGCTATAATTTGATTAATTCTATTTAGTTTAGGAATTATTTTTTATAATCAAGGGGAAAATCTATTTTAATAAAAACTCTAAGTCCTACAGGTCCCTCCCAAGATTAATAAGATAGCCTAACAATAGCCAGAATAAAAGGAAGGACATCGAGGTATCCTGTGGGGGATTACGAATTATTCTAACCAGTTTCCTTAGTTCAATACTATATTTCTAACGCACATTTACCCTTTTAACTTGCGCATGGTTCTTCTTGTCCATCTCCATTTCACTTTCTTCCTCCATTATTCCAAATTCTAACAGGTCTTTTTCCTCCCCATCCTTTTCTGTTCCAGCCTCTTCCTCCTTGTATCTCCTTAACAAACTAGAGTCAGTCCATTCCCCCTACTCTCCTGCTCCCTACTTTAATTTCCTTATCTTAAAAGGCAGCTCAAAACCCACCAGTCTTTCAGTTTGTTTTGGTTATAACTATGCAAAATAACAGGTTTTTGCCAATGTGTTGCAATCTTAATTTCTAAGTCAGTGTAGCATATTCTTATATATTATATCTTCAAAAAATACAGTATAATAATTATATGGTATGCATATTATTCATGAACAGTATTCTATTGTTAATATTCTTTACTTAATAGTTGTACCCACTATATTCTGAAATCTGCTTCGATCACCAAGTTCGAATTTATATTTTCTTCAAAGTTGCTCTTATTATATAACCTTCCAGTTGCATTATATAAATGCCGTCATTACTTTCTAACATTTCCCAGCTCCCTCTGTCTTTATTTAGTTTGTTTGCTCCCCCTCTCTTCCATTCTCTCTCTCTCTCTCTCTCTCTCTCTCTCTCTCTCTCTCTCTCTCTCTCTCTCTCTCTCTCTCTCTCTCTCCCTCTTTCTTTCCTATTTTCATATTGATATATTGTTTTCTTCTTAGTTCATTCTCTGTTATTTTATCATATGATTTAATTGATTGTTTTCCCGCTTTACTCTCCTTTTCCTTGCCCTAGTTAATATCTTGGCTAATCGAAGCATTTTATTATCCAAAGCTACTCCTGCTTTTCTTTAGCCATCTTTGTGTGTCCAGTCTATGTTCATTTTTCCTCTAAACCCATTATTCCATAATTGCTTCAATCCTTCCTTCAATGACTTTTTTTTCCCGCTCCCACCTACTTCCTTCCCTCCTTTCTTCTTCCACTCCTTGCCCCTCTCCTTCTTCACCCCTTCCACCCCTCCCCCTTCCTCCTTCCTTCCATTTGGTATTCCGCGATGTTACTCACCTCGTGTTGCTCTTAACTCTTGAAAAATGTACAACTCTCTCTCTCTCTCTCTTTTCGTATACAGTATTATATTTGTTTGTCCATATCTTAAACGTAAGTTAATGTGTTTTAACTTTCCTCATATTTTTTAATTGATTTGTATTAATAATGTTATATAATTATTTGCTAGTCTATTTAATCGTAAATTCGATTAATTGTCATCAATTGTTAATTTATTTGACTTAAAACGTTCAATAACACCCGTTTCGTACTCACTTCCATCATAATTATCCTGTAGTATTTTTATTTAAAGAAAAAAATTCAGTCTAGCCTACAGTTAAATAAATAATACGTCATAATTATGTCGTCGTTATAATTTATGTTTTACATAATATATGCTTTATATTATTTTAATAATTTCATCACACTTCTCCAGCCAGACATTCTCTCAAGGGAATTCATAATCACGTAATGAATTTTGGCCTGACTTTTCCACTTTCATGGCCAACTTACCTTAATTATTATTGTCTTTAATCATCCCCTCTTCCCTCATTATTTAAATTACCTTACGCATACCTCCTGCCATTATCATCCATTCGCCTCTCTTCATCCGATTATTGGAAGTTGGCCAGATATTTTTGTTCTTTTGTTGGCTGCATCTAGAGCAATTTGCTGAACATATATAATAGCTGCATTTTATATTATCATAATGATATCCATATATTCTATTTAGTGATTTTCCAATTAAATGTTTGTTTAAGTAAAATACCACATACTACCAGTATGCGTATAGCTACAGATTATCCGAATATATGAAGTTGATCATTATTAATTTTGAATTTTTAAGTATTCAATCTTCAAGCACCACCATTGTCATATTTTTCTTAACCACAATTATCACATCCACTGATCACCATAACTTCTTCATTTAAAACAGTTGTTACCATCAACTCATAAATATCCCGACACTGACTCACGGAAGCGAAGCATGGATGTTGGAGAAGAGACTCAGACCAAGAGTGAGAGGGGTGGAAATTAGTTACTTGAGAAGTGCGTGCGGAGTTACATGGAGGGATAGACAGACGAATGAGGAAGTAAGAAGGAGGTGTGGTGTGGAGGTAGATGTGCTGGAAAGTGTGAAAAGGAACACCTTGAGATGGTTCAGCAATATGGAACGCATGGGAAGCGAGAGAATGACTAAGAGGGTTTACGAGGAGGAGGTGGAAGGACAGAGAGGGAGATGTAAACCGAAAGAGAGGTGGAAGGATGGAGTGAGGAAGTATATGGATGAAGGTGGTGCTGGTTGGGAGGAGGGGAGTCGACTGACTGAGGACAGAGGTGCATGGGGGCGGTTCGTTCGTGGCCACCCCTTCGGGGATCACGGAGTCAGGCAATAGATAGATAGATATAATTAATATAAGCTACGCCTCTAAGTTGGTCTAGAGCTGTGTCTAAAATTATTATTGTTTATCATTTCGAGGTGTTCTAACTCTCTTCAGACTTTTAAACAGTAGTTGAACTACTACGGACTGATTATGAAAAGCTATACTATTAGAGGCCTATTAATTCGTTCAGGCCAATCGAAGTTAGTATACAATTAGTCAGAAACTCTTAAAAAGCTATTAGTCAACTATTCAAACTGATGCTCATCCTTGACTAATAAATGATATATGTTGCACTACATTCAAACGAAGTCACCAAAATCGTAAGTATCACTATCGCTATCACCATCATAGCATCAATCGTAGTCCATTACTACATAATAAATAACTCCAGCATCACAAGCTCACAAAGCCCTCATCGATGTTATCACCATGTCAATTTAATGCTAACATCACCACGACCAGCAACACTATAACCACCTACAGCGAAATTATCAACATATGCAAGACGATGTTGTAGTCACTACCACTACCAACACCATCACTCACTATAGAGTCTACAGTGAGTATAGACCATCATGCCACTAATGGGTATATTCGTATCCATTTCTTATCTACCGTCATCACCACCATTTTGTCATCACTACTATCACTTCCATCATCTCTTTCAACAAACATCACTAGTAGTATCATCCTCATAATTATCAATAAACCACAGACACTAGCTTCATCTCAATCATCCTTATTAACACCAACAACAATAACCGTTGAAAACCTCAGCCGGATGTGGCAGCTCCTCATACCACCACCTTCACCATCACCATTACCAATTGCACGGCCAGAATTACCATTATCATCATCAACAGCATACCACCACCCTCATCAACACCACCTTCGCCATCACCATTACCAACAGCATGACTAGAACTATCATCATCATCAACAGCACAGCACCAGCACCATAACTACCATCTTCACCATCATCAACACACCTTCACCTCCAGTATTACCATCACCAAGAGCATAACTAGCATCACTACTATCGTCATCTACACCATCAGCACCACCACCTTCACCACCAGTAATACCAACATTATCATTATCGTCATCTACACCATCAGCACCACCACCTTCACCACCAGTAATACCAACATTATCATTATCGTTATCTACACCACAAGCACCATAACCTTCACCATCGGCATTACCAACATGACCAACATTACCATTATCGCCATCTACACCACCATCGCCTTCACCACCATTACCACAACCATCATCATTTACACCCCCACCATCACCGCCATCATTACCATAAGATGATGTCTTAACCATCAACATCCCCCACAGCACCATCACCACTACCATCCTCATTTACACCCCCACCACCACCACCACCACTACCATCACCATAAGTGGTTGTCATAACCTCTCACACCCTTGTCTTAGCCTCTTTCTCCTCCTTGTTCTTACCCACCATCATCATCATAACTCACCATAAACCATCGCCATTTTCCATTATCATCGTCTTCTTTTAAGCGCCATCTCCCAAGAAAATATTGGAGACTCCTTAATTAATCGCTCACTTTACTTTCTCCCCTTCCTTATTATATGGCTCTTTCTTCGTTCCTGTTACCTCGGTCTTTCTTGTTTGGTCAATTTGTTTTGCATGAATTGTTGTGGCTTTGTGGTAAGGTTTTGATTTATGATTTAGGGTGATATGAAATAAAAGTATACACAAACTTGTGCAAACACACTAGTTCTCTCTCTCTCTCTCTCTCTCTCTCTCTCTCTCTCTCTCTCTCTCTCTCTCTCTCTCTCTCTCTTTCTCTTTCTCTCTCTTTTTGAGGATTATATTATTTTGTTTATATTAACAAAATTGATCATAATATGTTTCCTCTATAAGTACTGTATATTTAAGCCATTTCGATACTTAGTCATTTCAGAACTTTTATGATAGTTTTGTCTTAAACGTTTTTCTTTGGTTAACAACTATGATAGTTACTGAACAATCTGCAATGCCTTTTTCTTAATGCCGAGTATCTAGCTCTTATTCCAGGCTTCTTGCAATACTGGCTCAACTTTTTTAGGGATGCAATAGGTCCTTTAGTTATTGGAAGAACTAAGATTAGAACATATACACGTGTACGGTTTATGAGGCTAATTAATATAGATTACAAAGTAGGTTTGGCAAACATAGGTTTGTGACTGACAATGGATAATTAGACACATACTGTATGTACTTTGTACATTAATATATATTAATATAACTTGTATTAGATACATACACTCCTATGCTTCTGTGGCGGGGGAGGGGGGGTGGGGGAAGAAGAGTTAGTGAATTATTTAATGGGGAGGCGACAGCACAGTTGATAGCGGCGTGGACTGCAAACTTAATGGACCTCAGATCGAGTCCATCACCGTCCGTCAGGGTATTTTTCGAGGTGATCTGATCATTCCTGCGTTCTACAATGATCCTGGCTTCACAGACACATCAAGAAAATACCCCATATATCGTCACCAATTCATAACATAGAAGATGCCCGACCATATTCAAGGATGCCTTGAACGACCGTATAGCAGCTCTCTCCAATCAAGTGACGTGTATAAATTAGGAGTCGTCATCTAGTGTGGCAGAAAGGAAACAACAAACACCTTGAAGATGAGCTTCAAGGTGTTGGTTGTTGTGACCCTCTAGAGCAACATATGAAGCACCCAAAAACTCGAAGATTCAATCAATAATCTCCGGACCTCACTAGAGTTATAGGCTACTGAGCAGCCTACAGTACCAAGATTAAAACATAGACAACACAATACTAATAATATGAGTGGTGTTGGAGATATCCTTCGGTAAACTAAAAGAGATATATAAGGTATAAATTCAGTATATTTGGGTAAGTGGCAAGGGGATAGTGTGTGTATTGTGATCATATATTTACGTTAAAGGTTTCCTGAAACAGGGAACAACAATACTTGGATAAATTCTCCCTCAAAACCTTTAGATATTTTCCCGGGGTAGCTGACAAGGGAACTAGGGGAATTTGTGCATTCGCAAGGGTATTGGGAGGGCCAAATAATATTATCTTGTCGTAGTTCTGTTTCATCTTCTTCACTTGTCTCTCGTTCTGGGCTGTTACAAGGACCCCCCTCACCCCCATATGACTTATTGAAAACAGCATCTATTTTGCCAGTAGGGGATTATATCAGAGTTGTACTGCCGTCAGTAGGGAGAATTATAGGAAGATTTTGTTTATGCAGTGCTTGATATAGTGCACATAAAATGCATTTCCGGTGGTTGATATACATTTTTATATGATCTTTTCAACATCCATATTCTGTAATAGCCTTCATATATTGAGACAAAATTCATTGTCGTTTGCCAACGCAAAAGCCGAAGCATCTTAGGTAACTTTCCACTATTTTGTATATAAAGTCTCATCCTTTCCAAATTCTTAATGCTCTCTCTCTCTCTCTCTCTCTCTCTCTCTCTCTCTCTCTCTCTCTCTCTCTCTCTCTCTCTCTCTCTCTCTATTGGTGAATACAAGCCAGCTCACCTTAATTAGATCAATAATTCAGCTATGTATGATGGTGCCTTGTACCTGCCTAAACCGGCCTGAGTAACTAAGGCAGGAATGGTCTCTAGGAAGCAGATATTACCGAGGAGAGAGAAAGGAAGTAGATACATAGAAAGATAGATACAGTAGACAGATACATATGAAGATAGTAAGATTGATAGATAGATAAATAGATAGATAAATAGCTAGCTAGATAGATAGATATAGATAAATAGATGGGTAAATAGACATATAGGATCAGAAAATAACATAATCCCAATATTTAAGAGCAAATAGATGTTATTGATGTAGTGACATGTTATTTACAATCTTTAAGACAAATATTAAACAAATTCCAATGCTGTACCATTACAAGGTAGTCAAGAATATTCAAAGCAGGCAACTAAAATGTGAGCGATAACAGTTAGCTGAACACCAATGCCTACAAAAATAATAAAAACAAATGGTGGCAACGACTTAGGAATGAGCAAATATGGAGAGAGACGGGGATCGCAAACAAGCAAACGGAGAAACGCGAAAATATGAGGGAACTAACATGGAAGGTGAGTTTTTGAGAGAGCAGCACAAAAATAAATGATTAAGTGGGTCTAATCATCTCTTACATCAAGACGTGCTGCGGATAATAAGAATGAGATGAATAATGAAGAGAGAGAGAGAGAGAGAGAGAGAGAGAGAGAGAGAGAGAGAGAGAGAGAGAAAAATGATGGGGGGAGGGGGGGGGGGACTGCTAATTATTCATCCGTTAAGTGTTTATAATATAACAATAGCATTGTCTGCTTAACACCTGCTGATTATGATTATATAAACGAATATAGGGATAGTAAAAGTTGACGGTCTAACGCTAACTTGTGTTTAACCATGGCGCTCATCTCCAAGTCATTACTCTTTGCAGCCTGTGGTGGGTAACTTTGGGTGAGTTATCCAGCCTGGTACACAGAGGCCACTACATATTATCCAGGTTAATTCAGTTTACTCCCCCGATGGGATGTCACAAATGTCCGCTAACTCCAAGTCCCTATTTACTGCTAGGTGAACAGGGGCAGAAGGTGTGAGAAGACTGACCATCCGCCTGAACATATCGAACCCAAGATTGTGGCTCAAAAGCACTACCATTACGCCACAGGTCACCCTGAATGATGAATGAAATGAAGATAAATGCTTGCTAAATTTCAAGTCAAAATTTGATAATATGAGTTACTATAATCATATGAACCTCCTTACAAAAAACAAGAATTCCAAAAATAAGAATAACATCACAAATAACAATTTGTTGTATCCTTTAACCCACGTCTACCACACATGAACAAAAAACTCTTTCAGTATATCAATGACAGTTCAAAATATTGTGCATAACACTTTTCAATTTCGGCAGTTTACTGAGCATAGATTTTATCTCTCGTAGGTAGATAATGATCGAAAAGACTGAAAAGTACAATTGTGGTCAGGAATATTTGAACACTTCCTAATGATAAAAACATGACGTCGATTATTAACTATTGAATCCTAGCAACTTTATCTTCGTAGCGCAAGCAGTTTATCAAGATAGATCGTCCGTGTCTCGTATTGCTCCTCCAAACGACCACGACTGTACACACTATTCGAAATTGAAGAAAAATTATATACAGGTCTCTATGAACAAAATAAATTCGAGTTGAATAATGGAATATACACATAACAGATAATTAGAAAAACTGTAAAAGTTATACTGTTTAAACTAAAGTAACTTGTTCCAAAACGGCACTCGGTGTAAATGAGCTGACATATGGGACAAGAAGATGAGGTAGACATTAGAAAAACAACCGCCCCAAAGAAAATAAACACACCGGGATTAGAGGGAATGGGAGTTAATGGGGAAGCTTAAGGGAAAGTTGGAAGGCTTTAAACTCCTGCCGAAAAGGGCGGTACTCCCGGGGAGTGCTTCAGGTGGGTGTTAAGGACAACTGAAACACATGTTTCACCAGCTGGCCTCCTTTGCTGATCCTTTCCGTGCTTCACCAAAACAGAGGGCAACCCCAGTTTGCCCTACTAAGCACCTTTTCTCTCTTTCAATACACAATATTGGAAACATCTTACATACCTTTTAATAATTCGTTAAATAATTACTTGTTTTGCAACCCACCCCGGTGTCGGCCGTGGGTTGAAGGAAAAGAAATATTCCCCATTGGTCTGGCCCATGGTGTTGACTGATCAGAATGCTCTGGACCACTACTATCATATGCTGCAATACTCGTGGCTTTTCCTCGAACTTCCCCTATGTGGAACACCATCTTTCTTCTGCTAATCCTGATCTTCTCTTTCTCACCGAAACAAAGTTGTCTGGGACTACTGGCAGCAAGCCCTTTTTTGTAGCTTCCTACGATCTCTATCCTAAGTTTCAAGCCAAAGGTGGATGTTGCATTTATGTAAACAACAACCTTGATTTCTCTCATGTTCCCAACTTTGATTAACTGAGTTCTCAACTCTCTGGCTAAAGCTTTATTGTCACTCTCAAACTCAATATTTCTGCGCTTTTTTTTTATCTCCCATAATTCTACTGACCATCCAAAAATTGGTAACTATATAATTTCTAAAGTGGACTACATTCCATCCTTCTCACCATTCGCAGAAATGTCCATCTTGTGTTTTTTATTTTGTTGTCAATGTCACCACCACCAATGGCTCTCCTCTCATTTCACTGACCAACCTTGTAAACAAGCCTACATCTGTTATATCCTAAATGACCTAAAACAGTTAGTCGACCACCCTACCCCTATCCCGGATTGCCTAGGATAGTGGCTTAAGATCCTTGACGTTTTTCTAACTATTAATCCATCTGCTTACACTGTAAACCTTCTCTCTCCATTAGGCTCCTCCAATCACTACCCTGTCTCTGTTACCTGCCCTATTTATCCAGTGCGGCCATTTGATCGTCCCAATCTCTGGCGCTTGTGGCACTTTGGCGCCGCAGACTGGGAGGCTCTACGGCAGTACTTATTTGATTTTTCCCTGAATAATTTTTGTTTCCGTGGCTGGGGACCCTCAGAGAGTGCCGATTGCATTACTGAGGTGATTCTGTTGGGCATGGAGGCATGCATTCCCTTTTCTTTCACTTAGACTAACGGACATATACCTTGGTTTACTCGCGCTTATTCTACTGCTGTCCACAATAAGGAGGAAGCATACAGACAGTAGCAGCACCTTCAAACTCAAGAATCTTGAAATGTTTATGTTTCTGCCCTGAATCAGGCCAAATATTTTCTTCAACTTACTATAAACTCTTTCATCATTAGTAAATGTAGAAGACTTTCAAATTCTAGCTCTTCCCAAGCTTTCTGGCACCTAACCAAAACCACTCCAATAATTTTCTTTCCTTGTCTTTCCCTCCTCTTTTCCGCTCTTATGGCGCCACCGTCACTTCTTCTTCTGACAAAACTGAAGTCTTTGCTCAAACTGTGGCTAAAAACTCAGCCTTATGCTGTTCCTTCTTCTCCACCCCCTCTCACTTATTTATGCCTAATGTTATATTCTCTTTCAAAGATTAATTTTCTGCCCTCTCCTAGTTAAATACTAATATGGCGTACAGTCTAGATGGTGTCCTTTCTGTTGTACTCAAAAATTGTGCTTCTGTGTTGACTTCTTCTGCCTTTGTCTTTTCTAATACCTTTCCTTCTTGATGGGAGTTTGATCTCATTCAACCTGTCCCAAAGAAGGGTGACTGCCCTCAACCCTCCAACTATCATCTAATTACCATCACTTCTTGTATGGCGAAGGTTTGTTATTATATTCTTAATTCAAAGTTTCTTAAGCATCTGACTTCCCATAACCTTCTTTCGGATCACCAGTATGGCCTACTTAAAAGCTGTTATACTGACTGGTAATCGACTTTACTACCTTGGTCATCCTCTCTTTGGGACGTCAGTGAGACTTTTGCTATTGCACTAGTTTGCGATAGAGTCTGGCACAAATCAACAATACATTGGCCACCCCTCATCTTCTCTAAATATTGTTGGTGTCTCCTTTTATTCTAATCTTTCTTGGAAAGACCATATCACCACTTATGCGAATATCGCTTCCCATAGATTGGGTGTGCTCAACCGTCTCTGTGGGTTCTTTACCCCTGCACATCTTCTTATTCTGTACAGGGGCACAATGCGCCCATCTATCGAATATTATTCACATGTATGGGGAGGTTCCTTCCATACAACACTTCTCGAAAGGGAAGCATTCAGTATTATCAACTCACCACCCCTCACTAATTCCCTACAATCCCTTTCTACATGTCGTAATATTGCATCTCTTTCATTCTTCTATCACTATTACAATACTCATTGTTCTTCAGAGCTCTCTCAGTGTCCCTGTCCATTTCGGCGAGTGGGAAGGACACACCTTTCAAAACAATCCCATCGCTATTCTGTCTAGTTCGCCAACCTAAGAATTAACAAATTTGCTTTGTCTTTCTTCTACACAACACCTAAACTCTGAACTCTCTTCTTCTTTAAGTTCCGATTGCTTTAAACTCCATGTTTCCATATATTTTGTCCCCAACGTACCTTGAATTTGGCTTTGTCACTCTTTTGACTATAGGGATGAAACTCTTTAAAGGCGCAGGCAGTCTGCCTTTTGTCCCTTTTATATACACAAAGAGAAAAACAAAACACACAGGAAGGAGTGGAAAGGAAGATATGAGGTGAATGAACTGCCGTTTATACATTCTCTCTCTCTCTCTCTCTCTCTCTCTCTCTCTCTCTCTCTCTCTCTCTCTATTCGTATGTGAAATATATGATGGAAAGATTACAAATAGGCATGTAAATACACTTAGGAAAAATATGTAATTATGATAATATATGTAGACTGTTTGAGAATGTGTATATACACAAGTGTTGTATCTGAGAGAGAGAGAGAGAGAGAGAGAGAGTGAGAGATAGTGAGTGAAGAGAAGTTATGACATTAAGCTGCTGACGTGAATCCATTTAGTTATCAAATTTATCATGACAGCGGTTTTTCTCTCCCTTCGATAGCAGAGATAATGTACACAGCGGATAAACAACGTGTGAGAGTGAAACAAGTGTGTGTGTGTGTGTGTGTGTGTGTGTGTGTGTGTGGGTGTAGCATAATTGGCCTAACCTTATTATGACACACACACACATACGCACACACACACACACACACTAATATTAAATATGTTTGGATGATTTACATTGCATCACATCATTCGAAACACAACATAAACTCGGCACATTGATATACAACAGCCGGACAGCAACTTTTTATCAACGCATATAAACTCATGATTTTATGAGTTCAAAACAAGAAAGGTTCAATAATCGAATTTCAAAATGTTCAATACAACAAAAGATGTATTCTCACTAAGACAACCTAAAGCTTTGAAGCCATAAAACATTTTCTAACATTTCATCGTAAGCAAGCCAAACTCAAGAAACAAACATATGTATAAAAAACAACTTTCTCTTCATAGCATAACCCATTTAGTTCTGAACAAGACAATAGTAACTACTTATAAAAACATTCATTACTAAATCAGAGAAAATAATGATTATATCTCAATATTACAACCCAAAATATTTCAAATTATACTTCAACGATTTTACTCTGGTGCAACGTCACAAATATGGATATATACTGTATATATACAGCATATCTATATATATATATATATATATATATATATATATATCAGAGACACGGAACACCAGAGTAAAATATTTATATGAAGGAAAGAGGTGGCTGAGTAATGGGGCTGTTAAGAGCATAAAATAAAATAGAATTAGGTGTTGAGTTGAAGGAGAGAAGGTGAGCATATATGAATGCATATAGGAAGGAGGGAGAGAACATGTATCAGGGTGATGCATGGATGAGAAGGATGTATGAGGGAAGGGTAGGATAATGGTTGAATTAATTGGGGTACGAGAAACTAGTGAAAAAAGGTGGAGGAAAATGAGATCGATGGAGAAGAAACCACAATATTGAAAAGGGAATACAAAATATGAGTAATGCTGAATACAGAGATGTTCATAGATTTACATAGATACACTGGTCACACAGATCTTACGATCACTGCGAGGTGGCCAGGAGTTAATCCTATTATATATACTGTATATATATTATACAGGTATATACTGTATATATATATATATATATATATATATATATATATGTATATATCTATATATAGATAGATAGAGAGAGAGAGAGAGAGAGAGAGAGAGAGAGAGAGAGAGAGAGAGAGAGAGAGAGAGAGAGAGAGAGAGAGAGAGAGAGAGAGAGAGAGTTAAGAAAATGGGTAGGTTGAATGACATGAGAGGAGGGGAAGAGGACGCGAGGAGGGGTGGATAAATATGGAAGAGGTAGAGTGGGAGGGGATGAGGCAGGATCTAAAGAACCAAGCAGTCTGGTGTCCCCCCCTCACCCCCTTCCCACTGTTCTTCCTCCTTCCTTTCCTCCTGCTCCCGGGCCACCTCTCAGCTCAGTGGAAAAGGTCGTAATGGCGGAGAGGATGAGCAGTGTCGAGAGCAAGAGGGCGGTCGGGAGCTGTTTTGGAGACCAGCTGATGGAGGTTACGAGGAGCGTTGGAGACCATCTGATGGAGGGGGCTATGAGGGAGAATGGTGGGGCTTATGAGGGAGCTGAAGAAGATACCCCACGAGACTTTCTGAATGGAGGAAGAACAAGATGAGCCGGTTCATAAGAGAAATGGAGAGGAATGGTGGGGTTATGCGAGAGGTGAGAATCTTGGATGTCATCTAGGAGGGTGGGAAGTGCGGCATATCGTTACCGTTTTTTTTTTTTTTTTTATCTTTCTCTCCTTTTTTCTCTTTCCCTGGCTTGTATCCATTCGGCCACATTCACCCAACTGGTTTAAGAAGTTTATCCCCATCCAGGTGTCGATATCTTCCTGGCGAGTGGTAGCGACCCAGCACTGTATGTAGAAATCCGGCTTCGCCGGAGGCATTTTTCTATCGAAAAATGTACAAATTTAGCTTGCTGTCAAAAATAATATATACACAGTATATGCTGGCTCGCTACCGCTCGCCAGGAACATATTGACACCTGGATGGGGGTAAACGTCTTAAAGCAGTAGGCTGAATGGGGCCTAATGGATACAAGCCAAAGAGAGAGGGAGAGAAACAGAACAAAAGCGAGGTGGGCTCCCTTAAGGATGAATGATGGAGCTAAGAGAGAAAAAGGTGAAGTTCATGTTGACTATGAGGGGCTAGAGGTCTTTTGGAAGGTTTAGGAGACGAGAGGTAAATGTCAAGATTGTGCCGTGGAAGGGATCTAAGGAATATAATAATTAGGGTGAATGGTTGGATAGAGGTAAATTACGTGTTTGTGACCATAGGATAGGTGAATCTTGTTGAAATTAGTATTTCGCAATGAGAGTAGAGTCAATATGAAAATATGACTTTATAAGAGCATGCATAAAAATATAACTGGGAAGTATTTCAGAGTATAACATTATTACGAAGTGGATAGCTATACTGTATAATAAGCAAATTACATATGTTAAGCCTCGGAGTCGGACGGACCCTAAATTGAGTGGTCAATCCTGTAAGTCCTTCAGTAAACTGGCATGGGTTGTCCCTCTTACAGGGGATAGGTCCGCTTGGGGGCATTTTGTGTATGGCCACCCCCATTAAGGGGAGTAAGGCGTCTGGCAATAGATAGATAGATAGAAGCCTAGAAGGAAGATTTTGCTAATCGCAAGTGAGAGAGCCTAACGAGATAGCGTAATGCATAAATGCGCCGAATTTCGGTATGAGTATCCTGGTTCGAGTCCTTGGAGTGCCACATGTATTTGTTTATTTCATTAATTGAGTTTAGAAATAAAGTTGGTTGGTGAAAACATATTAATGATTGATTATTCGAGTTATGTATGTATGTGATTGCATCATATCTGAGAAATACGATCTGTTGAGTGAAACAACAAATTAGCAAAATTAGTACTTTATTGAATAATTATAGATCATACATAGCGGTATTATACGCCAGGATTAGGCCATAATGGTGAGTATTAGGAAGTGAAATTGGAAGGTATGGTGGAATATAAGAAAACAAAACATAGTTATGACGAGCGTTGAAACTAAGAGATGAGGAGTGTTATAGGGTAGTTGATGGGGAAGTTGGCCATACATTTAACAACAAAATATACATAATATACATGTCAATACTGTAGTTTCCAGTGGGATTCAATAGAATAATCACCAATTCTATAAGCCCTGATATAATGAACACATGACGCCGCTACAGGTGGTTCCGTCATATTCTACTTTGTGATGGGATATATAAAACAATAAATGGGTATTTGAAGATACTACTATAGATCATAACTGATGAGTCTTTTCTAAAAACCCTTGATGTAATTTGGAAATGTTTATGCAAAGTGATGGAAGGTATGGACTTTACCGTGATCCCATAATAGTGAGAACAATGAGGTGTGCTATAATAGTGAGAACAATGAGGTGTGCTATAATAGTGAGAACAATGAGGTGTGCTATAATAGTGAGAACAATGAGGTGTGCTATAATAGTGAGAACAATGAGGTGTGCTATAATAGTGAGAACAATGAGGTGTGCTATAATAGTGAGAACAATGAGGTGTGCTATAATAGTGAGAACAATGAGGTGTGCTATAATAGTGAGAACAATGAGGTGTGCTATAATAGTGAGAACAATGAGGTGTGCTATAATAGTGAGAACAATGAGGTGTGCTATAATAGTGAGAACAATGAGGTGTGCTATAATAGTGAGAACAATGAGGTGTGCTATAATAGTGAGAACAATGAGGTGTGCTATAATAAACGACGCGGATGAACGAGGAGAAAGGAGGAACACTGACAAAGAGGCATATATGGAGTCAGCGATGAAGAGGGAAGAAGATAAATCCACCTCTACACAAACCACCTATCATCACCAATATACAGGGTGTGCCAATAACAAAGAACATCATTAGAATTGTTACTATGCATACACGATTTTATATTGGTTCTTATCTTCAACAAGTTTGATAAATTATTGATGGAGACGTTTTTCTGGTCATAATAGAACATCAAAAAGTAATCGTCAATATCTTCACCAGCTACTAAAGGAAACCATTAATCAGTCTCCATAAGGATCCCAATATTGCATCGGTGAAGAGTACAGGAACAGGATGTTTCTCCTAAACATATTCAAGCACGCACTATTTTGACGTCATTGATTGCTTTACGAGTCGTTGTAATGCCTGCTGATGCTAGTAGGTGTGATAACCAGTTCGTACGATCTATGCCAACATGATTTTGAGAAGTTGCAGGCGACTGATTTATATTTATCAATTTCAAATCGGTGACCATGTTTATGACCTTACGCTTTTATTGTGGCTAATACAAAAACTCCATCGACAGTTTACCAAACCTGTAAAAGCAAAAACATATGGTAATAACATTTATGTATAACGAATATTTGTGTTGGGTTATGGTGCACTCTGTACATGATTTTCAACAACTACAACAAGTCAACACTCCACTTTCAATCCAACAGTTCATAATACCATATTCTCTCAATATTAATTACCTTCTGAGTTCATTAACCACCCATCTCACACCCACCCAATATTACGATAAACATGCGTATCTCACCTCGTACAACCGCCAACACTCCTACCTGTAACAGAGCAAAATATAATTAAATTATTGTTGCCTTATATGAGTTTAGGAATGGTAAGCAGAATAATATATAAGAATAATTCACAATATTGGATAAATCTATCTATCTATATATATATATATATATATAATTATATATATATATATATATATATATATATATATATATATATATATATATATATCTATATATATATATATATATATATATTATATATCTATATATATATATATATATATATATATATATATATATACTTTGATCTTGATATGTATTCTCATAGCTAAAATTGCATCAGCATAATTACCTCCACCAACGATTTGGAGGAAGTTAGGTATTTGCCTCCATTTGTTTGTTTGTTTGGAAGCAAGATATATCAAAACGTTATGGACCGATGTTCACGCAATTTTATGGACAGATAAGATATGAACCAAGAAAGAACCGATTCAATTTAGGAAATTATTGGCAGAGCGCATACCCCCGATAGCGTAGGCGGAGGTATGGGCTTTGCCGAGTGCCTCTCTAGTTGTATATGTAGCCTCTGAAACTGTTGGAGGCTATACAATATCACTATATCTCACTAAGTCCAGTTCTGTTGTTGTCAATGAGCATCTATTACTTTTTCGCGCCACAGATCCTCACATTCACTCCCCTACAAAATACCCACATCTAGCCGCAATCACCCATAATGCATTTCTTCATATTCACGTAATCACGTTCTACCAGTATCCACAACTCTCCACGTCCATTCATACCACAGTTCGTCACACCCACCCCAGGCAAACATCACAATCTCCACGACCCTCTACAAATGTTTGCTTATCATTCTCACCAACTCACATAATATATCCAAGCTCATGGACACCACAATTCATAAATCAAAATATATACCAATGTTTTTCAACTTTTAAAATTGCCCACGTACATCGACAATACATGCAATATATTTTTACCATTACCATTTTTGGCCATTATTCACATATGTCCTCGTCAGTGTACATCACATCTAACATCCATCCCAGCACATCCCCTCCACATCCGTCCTATAATATTCCCCAAGCTCTCTACCCTAGCACATTCGTTCAACATTTACTCCAGCACATCCTATTACCATTCACTCCGACATACCCTCTCAACATCCATCCCACACAGTACTTGAACACCCGCTCCAGCACGTCCTTTCATCATTTAGTATTTCACCTGCCCTCATCCAGCACACCACGTTATCTAAACTAGAACATTCTCTGAACATCCTAGACAGTAACTCGCCTCATCATCCATCCCAGTACATTCTCTCAAGATCCACCCCTCACCATCTACAGTAGCACCTTCCTTAATCCAGCGCACACACTTAACATTCAAACCAGCACATCCTATTAACATCCACGACAGTAATTGCCCTCAACATCCACCACAACAGACCCTCACAACATCCAGCCCAGCACACCCTTTCAACATGCACATTTACTCGGCTTATTCCAACGAAAACTAACACTGTACCTTCCCTCATCCAGCACACACCCTGAACATCCAGCCCATCACAAACTCAACATACACCCCAACACAGTCTCAACATCCAGCCCAGCAAATCAAGGCAAAAAGCGACCTCCCACCGAGAAAAGGGAGCAGGCCAGATAAGGTGCACCAATTAATTTCGCTTTTTACGACGACACATTTGTTTTAAGTTGGAAGTGGAAAGAGGGTCGTATTCCTCAGCGCTTGGAAGGGGGCCAGAGCTGAGAGGGGGCGGGAAGAAGGATGGGTAGGATATGGAGGGGGGAGAGGAAGTTGAGGAAGTGGGGGTAAAGGGGGGAAGGAGATAAAGTGTGATGAAGGAAGAGATGGGGAGATGGGGGTGGGCTGGAGGGGGTAAGGGGAGATCTACAGTGGGTGGTGAAGGGAGGGAAATAGAAGAGAGGAAGGAAAAAGGTGAAATATTATCGACACAATTTCAGTGTGAAAACACGGATTTACAATTTATATATAACAAACTATGAGAGATTTTGCTATGAATGTGCGGAAGGATTGTTATATATATATATATATATATATTAATATATATATATATATATATATATATATACATATATACTGTATATATATATACCGGGTATATATACAGTATATACTGTACAGGTATATATATATATATATATATATATATATATACGGTATATATATATATATATATATAATTTAGAGGAATTTATTGAAGCCACAATATCACATTTTCTGAGGTTGCAGATAAACAAGGTCAAATACATATCTTCAACGTGTTATTTACTGGTACCCTGTCCTCACTTGTTTCTCACGGCATCCCGCATCGAAACGAAATATTATTATTTACAAAAAAATAAACATTGACACAAATAAAACCTTTCCCTTTGATATGAAGAGTGAATAAGGAAGACAGGGAGGAAGGTGAAGTGAACAGGTTAGTGGCGGTGGTGGGAGGGCTGACGAAGGAATCTCTACATCACACACCAACATTTGTATGGGCCCGCTTTTCATTTGTTCTGATGACGTCACGGCCACCTGTCAAATCTAGAGAGGTTATAGTAATAGAGATTGGTCAACCTTTGTCATATTGTTGACACAAGAGTCATTAACCTCTATAAACAATTTAATATGCCAACACCCATAACATTTAGGGAGCCCACCTCGCTTTTTTTTATCTTTCTCTCCCTCTCTCTTTGACTTGTATCCATTCGGCCCCATTCATCCTACTGTTTTAAGACGTTTACCCCCCATCCAGGTGTCAATATGTTCCTGGCGAGCGGTAGCGAGCCATCATATATATATATATATATATTGTTTCAACAGCAAGCTAAATTTGTACATTTTTCGATAGAAAAATGTCTGGCGAAGCCGGATTGCTTTATACGTATGCTGGCTCGCTATCGCTCGCCAGGAAAAAAATAGACATTTGGCTGGGAATAAACGTCTAAAAACAGTTGGCTGATTGGGGCCGAATGAATATAAGCCAGGGAAAGAGAGAAGAGGAGAGAAAGCAAAAAAAAAAAGGAGGTGACCCCCCTGAAGACATACTGGTTACAGGATAAATAGTTGAGTCTTATCATTTATAGCACAAGTTATGTAGCACCGTTGTTTATAGCACAAGTTATGTAGCACCGTTGTTTATAGCACAAGTTATGTAGCACCGTTGTTTATAGCACAAGTTATGTAGCACCGTTGTTATAGCACAAGTTATGTAGCACCGTTGATTATAGCACAAGTTATGTAGCACCGTTGATTATAGCACAAGTTATGTAGCACCGTTGTTTATAGCACAAGTTATGTAGCACCGTTGTTATAGCACAAGTTATGTAGCACCGTTGTTATAGCACAAGTTATGTAGCACCGTTGATTATAGCACAAGTTATGTAGCACCGTTGATTATAGCACAAGTTATGTAGCACCGTTGATTATAGCACAAGTTATGTAGCACCGTTGATTATAGCACAAATTATGTAGCACCGTTGATTATAGCACAAGTTATGTAGCACCGTTGATTATAGCACAAGTTATGTAGCACCGTTGATTATAGCACAAGTTATGTAGCACCGTTGATTATAGCACAAGTTATGTAGCACCGTTGATTATAGCACAAGTTATGTAGCACCGTTGTTTATAGCACAAGTTATGTAGCACCGTTGTTATAGCACAAGTTATGTAGCACCGTTGATTATAGCACAAGTTATGTAGCACCGTTGATTATAGCACAAGTTATGTAGCACCGTTGTTTATAGCACAAGTTATGTAGCACCGTTGATTATAGCACAAGTTATGTAGCACCGTTGTTTATAGCACAAGTTATGTAGCACCGTTGATTATAGCACAAGTTATGTAGCACCGTTGTTTATAGCACAAGTTATGTAGCACCGTTGATTATAGCACAAGTTATGTAGCACCGTTGATTATAGCACAAGTTATGTAGCACCGTTGATTATAGCACAAGTTATGTAGCACCGTTGTTATAGCACAAGTTATGTAGCACCGTTGTTTATAGCACAAGTTATGTAGCACCGTTGTTTATAGCACAAGTTATGTAGCACCGTTGTTTATAGCACAAGTTATGTAGCACCGTTGTTTATAGCACAAGTTATGTAGCACCGTTGTTTATAGCACAAGTTATGTAGCACCGTTGTTTATAGCACAAGTTATGTAGCACCGTTGTTTATAGCACAAGTTATGTAGCACCGTTGTTTATAGCACAAGTTATGTAGCACCGTTGTTTATAGCACAAGTTATGTAGCACCGTTGTTTATAGCACAAGTTATGTAGCACCGTTGTTTATAGCACAAGTTATGTAGCACCGTTGTTTATAGCACAAGTTATGTAGCACCGTTG
Organism: Paralithodes platypus; assembly: GCA_032716605.1. Lineage (NCBI taxonomy): Eukaryota > Metazoa > Arthropoda > Malacostraca > Decapoda > Lithodidae > Paralithodes > Paralithodes platypus. The sequence goes on from CM064519.1 coordinate 35,997,058, forward strand.
TTATAGCACAAGTTATGTAGCACCGTTGATTATAGCACAAGTTATGTAGCACCGTTGTTTATAGCACAAGTTATGTAGCACCGTTGTTTATAGCACAAGTTATGTAGCACCGTTGTTTATAGCACAAGTTATGTAGCACCGTTGATTATAGCACAAGTTATGTAGCACCGTTGTTTATAGCACAAGTTATTAGCACCGTTGTTTATAGCACAAGTTATGTAGCACCGTTGTTATAGCACAAGTTATGTAGCACCGTTGATTGATAATGGCCGCATCAAAAGGGTGTACACAGAAACGATGGCTGCTCTCCTTTACTACAGGATCTCTCGCCAGTCCAACTAGCGAACCTTCAGAAGACGAACAAAGAACAGCTTCACAATAATTATATCATACTTACCCCCAAGACGTCAGATGAGATAGTGTTAATCTTAGTCCAAAATCGGACATGTAACTCCCTTCTTCTGCTTGTAAGTCTCCGAATAACTTATATAGTTTGTAATAACAAACATATATATGTAATTGTGAATATATCGGACCAGTGTATAATGGCAGAGGCACAAAGGTTAATTATTTTCAAACATATTATTATTATTTTTTTTTTATATTGGCAATTACACAAATTTAAATTGAAACGGGGTATGATATTGTATTTTAAAGGTTACATCAAGTTTAAATTGTTTGGTTATTCCCAACGGAATAAGTAGATGTATTTCTACAACTAAATCTGCAGGAAAATCGAGTATTATAAGTAATACCATAACTTATTTTGTAGAAAGTATCAAGATAAAATTAGTTTGAGAAAAGTACCTCAAAATGTGAGCAATTGTAAATTTTCTGTTTACTGAAGTGCCCCTGCAGCTCCAGCCAGAATGTATGGTGAAGGCATACCACACCCTATATCATACCGACTTGGCTCAGGGGAAGAAAACCCAGAAATGCCAACAGAAGCGCTCTATTTGTGTGAAGGAGGAGAATAAATACGTGTGTGAAAGTCTATATCTTTAAACTGCATAATTCTAATTCTATTTCACTTCCGCTTTCAGCAAAATAGAGCAATTATAATTTCGGGCTAATTAATTTCATTGTATGTATACGACAAGCGAACCTTCTAAATTTAGATCGAATTAATCTGACTTCTGAGGTGTTTCAGATATTTGAAGACATTAGTGTCTCATTAGAGGAAAATACACGTTCTTAAATGTACAACAAGAAACATGAGTCAAACAATTGATTCCTTCAGTGAAGAGGTGTGTGAAGGTAATGGTGGTTATGACTGCAGTGACAATAGTAGCGCTAGCAAGAAAGATGATAACAACAGTGATGGTTGGGGGGGTGAAGTAAGATATGATAGTAAAATATCACAGAGGTTATATATATGCAGCTTTCTTTATGTAATACACACCCACACACACACACACACACACACACACACACACACACACACACACACACACACACACACGCATACACACACGCACACACACACACACACACACACAAACATACACGCATACAGACACGCACACACACCGCTCATCTCCTTATATTTGTTTTTGGTTCGAATTTAAGGGTTTATTAACTGGCCTTGTACTCGCTCTCATGCTATTGCAATGTTTATGTGATTTCCTTCATGTTTTCATATTGCTTCATTGGCGTACTTGGCGACAAATAGGGATGCCACACTTGACGAATTAACTCATGCTTGATGCCCTTTCTTATAACTTTGATGGTGGTGAAAGTGATGATGATGATGGGGAAGATTATTATGATGATGATGATGATGATGAGGGTGATAATTACCCTTAAGCAACAAAAGCAAAGACATGACAAAGAGAAAACCGTACTACACATGAAATCAACGGTAGGTAGCGATGGCACAGTTGACAGTTGTACTTATGATTGATGGCCTTTGATATAACTTTGATGGTGGTCGGTGGTAGGGGCGGATGGCAAGCCTAACACTGATCACGTGCCGCTATGGCAGCAAAGAATTTAGTAAACGATTATTTTCGCCGTAATTTGACTCTTAGTATTCTGGAGGTTACTTCTTCTCTGGACCACCTCGTCTCTGACAATTCCTCCCACAACAACAGATGCCGACGACCACAGCACAAATACACACTCTTAACATAAAATTATTATTAGAGTATCATACTTGTCTATTACATGAATGTGTTGCATGATGGGTGATTTCGTATCTGTATTCTATGTTATGGTCTCTGAGAATGAATGATGGGATATGGTTGTGAGGCGAAAGGGTCATGAAGCGAAATGACTGAACATATTGCAACCAGAACGATGAGTGAGGGTGAGAGGAGAGAGCATAGTAAAACAAAATAATATCATAGGGAAGAAGAGGAAGAATGGCAGAATATGAGAAAACGAGATATGTAAATTGGTCAGGTGGTACAGGGAACAAAAGAAATAGGAGGAGGAGGAAAGGTTAAACATATAACATGATAGAAGATGGAGAGGAGAGCAAAGGAAAGGTTAAACATATAACATGATAGAAGATGGAGAGGAGAGCAAAGGAAAGGTTAAACATATAACATGATAGAAGATGGAGAGGAGAGCAACGGAAAGGGAGTGGAGAATACACGTAAATTGAAGAATGCAAACAGAAAAAGAAAAGAGAAAGAAAGAAAGCAAATCAAGATGAAATATGGAGGACGAAGTAAACAAAATGTGAGAAAAAGAGAAACATAAAAGATACAAAAGGAAAAACTCAGAGAGAAGAAGAAAATAGACTATTGGAAAAAAAGAGTACACTGTAAGAAATAGAAGTAATGAGATTAAGAAAGGAGTGTAAACTATGATATTAAACTTAGGATTTTAACAAGGAGAGAAGTGGATGAGAATAGAAGTGACCTAGAAAATTATAAAATTAAATCAATGGCTAAACAAATGAAAACAATGAAAACAAAATGAAAACAAAACATATAATAACATATAATACAAATAAACAAAGTGGAGTCATACAAACAATACAAAAAACAAAGACTGGTTGTAGAGAGAAGCAACACTTGACGGTGGCCGATCAGAAGTAATATAGGGCGAATTGCATACCATTATAATAGATGCAACAAATGCGGATAGGAAAGGCAAAGTAAATATAGTGAAATAGTACTACAGTGGTAGCACGATAACACTGAAATTGACACCCATATATCGAATCGTCTTTCGACCCCAATTCTACCACTCCGCCCTCTCTCCTTTCCCCTGTCCAAAAACCTGATAAATTTCCCAACAATAGTTAAACCGGTAGGAGAAACCCTAAAGACCCTTAACTACCCAATCAGTCGTTATTGTGGGTAGGGAGTCAGTTGGAGCTGGGTGGTATAGGGTTGAGGTCTGATTGACATGGGAATGGGCCCTTGGTGGGAGGACAAGGGCAAATACAAGGACAGCAGGTAACAACAAATCTACAGGTACTTTACAAATACAATATGACAGGGGGAAATACAGTAGAAGAGGGAGGGGAGATGACGTAGACAAGTAAGGATAGCGAAAGGAAAATACAAATAATATGTCAGCCATTTGGGGTGTTATTGGTGTTAAGAACGATGATAAAAATAATGTCAATAGGTGCAAGAATATTTCGTAGCGAGGTCAGTCCTATGTGATCTGTGCCCGATAAAATGTGTTTTTCCTAGTGCTTAAGCATAAGGCTATTCATTGTGCAGTTGGTACAGTACATGATTAAATTAAAATCCAGTATTCGATAAATGGATCTCCATCGTGGTCATGCACTGTATTTATAAGTGTCTTGATGGTTTAATGGTTGGAGCGTGTTTATGATATCTTGGGTTCGAATCCTTGGAGAATCACGTGCTTTCATTAATCTCATTGGGGGGTGTTATTGGTGTTAAGAACGATGTTACAAATATAATCAACAATCTTCAACAAAACTAACCCAATAATATGACTGAAACTGAAAACCCAGACAATTATTAGATGATTATAAATTGTATTATTTACAACACTGAATTTGATATATGAGTACGCATATCAATCGAAGAGAAGGTTAGAAACAAATCATATACTGTATGTACAAATATAAATTTAATTATATCTGGACACTTATGGGTACATGTTTGGTCAGTTATTAAGGGAAAGAAAGTGGATGGTATCTAGACAGATAAATGGCGAGAATGCCATGGACGAAAGAAAATGGGAGATGAAAAATGGGCGCATATGATATAGAAAACATAACTGAGAATGTTGAAGATTTTGAACGTGTACACCAACAAATCGATAAATAGAACACAACCATACCATAACAATATAATTCAAACATACTTTGATCTCTCTCTCTCTCTCTCTCTCTCTCTCTCTCTCTCTCTCTCTCTCTCTCTCTCTCTCTCTCTCTCTCTCTCTCTCTCTCTCTCTCTCTCTCTCTCTCTCTCTTGTAACTTGTTGGACTGAAGGTGACCAGATAACTGAGTGAGTACATAATATGGCCAGAGGCTTGTCATGGTATGATGGGTCCTACCTGCCTTGCCTCACCTGTCCTGCCTTGACATACCTGTCCTGTCATGACTCACTTGTCCTGTCGTTCCTCACCTGTCGTGTTCTGCTTTACCTGCCCTGCCCTACCTCATCTGTCCTGTCCTGCCACACCTGTCGTGTTCTGCCTCGCCTGTCCTTTCCTGCCTCACCTGACCTGTCCTGCCTCATCTGTCCTGTCCTGCCTCATCTGTCCTGTCCTACCTCACCTGTCCTATCCTACTTCATCTGTCCTGTCCTGCCTTGTCTCACCTGTCCTCTCCTACATCACCTGTCCTGTTCTGCCTCACCTGTCCTGTCCTGCCTCACCTGTCCTGTCCTGCCTCACCTGTCCTGTCCTACCTCACCTGACCAGTCCTGCCTCACCTGTCCTGTCTGCCTCACCTGTCCTGTCCTGCCTCACCTGCCCTGTCCAGCCTCACCTGACCAGTCCTGCCTCACCTGTCCTGTCCTGCCTCACCTGTCCTGTCCTGCCTCACCTGTCCTGTCCTGCCTCACATAACCAGTCCTGCCTCACCTGTCCTGTTCTTCCTCACCTGTCCTGTCCTGCCTCACCTGCCCTGTCCAGCCTCACCTGACCAGTCCTGCCTCACCTGTCCTGTCCTGCCTCACCTGTCCTGTCCTGCCTCACCTGTCCTGCCCTGCCTAACCTGTCTTGTCTTGCCTCACCTGTCCTGTCTTGCCTCACCTGTCCTGTCCTGACTTGCCTCAACTGTCCTGTTCTGCCTCACCTGTCCTGTCCTTCCTCACCTGTCCTGTCCTTACTCACCTGGCCTGTCCTAGTTCATCTGTCCTGTCCTACCTCACCTGTCCTGTCCTACTTCATATGTCCTGTCTTTCCTCATCTGTCCTGCCTTGCTTCAACTGTCCTGTCCTGTCTCACCTGTCCTGTCCTGGCTCACCTGACCTATCCTGCTTCACCTGTCCTATCCTGGCTCACCTGTCCTGTCCTACTTCATCTGTCCTGTCCTGCCTCACCTGTCCTGTTCTGCCTCACCTGTTCTGTCCAGCCTCACCTGTCCATTCCTGCCTCATCTGTCCTGTCCTGCCTCATCTGTCCTGTCCTGCCTCACCTGTCCTATCCTACTTGATCTGTCCTGTCCTGCCTTGTCTCACCTGTCCTGTCCTACATCACCTGTCCTGTCCTGCCTCACCTGTCCAGTCCTGTCTCACATGACCAGTCCTTCCTCACCTGTCCTGTCCTGCCTCACCTGTCGTGCCCTGCCTCACATGACCAGTCCTGTCTCATCTGTCCTGTTCTGCCTCACCTGTTCTGTTCTTCCTCATCTATCCTGTCCTGCCTCACCTGTCCTGTCCTGCCTCACCTATCCAGTCCTACCTCACCTGTCCTGTCCTACCTCACCTGTCCTGTCCTGCCTCACCTGTCCTGTCCTGCCTCACCTGTCCTGTCCTGCCTCACTGTTTCTTGTCCTGCCTCACCTGTCTTGTCTTGCCTCACCTGTCCTCTCCTGCCTTGCCTCAACTGTCCTGTTCTGCCTCACCTGTCCTGTCCTGCCTCACCTGTCCTGTCCTTACCCACCTGGCCTGTCCTAGTTCAACTGTCCTGTCCTGCCTCACCTGTCCTGTTCTGCCTCACCTGTCCTGTCCAGCCTCACCTGTCCATTCCTGCCTCATCTGTCCTGTCCTGCCTCACCTGTCCTATCCTACTTGATCTGTCCTGTCCTGCCTTGTCTCACCTGTCCTGTCCTACATCACCTGTCCTGTCCTGCCTCACCTGTCCTGTCCTGTCTCACCTGTCCTGTCCTGTCTCACCTGACCAGTCCTGCCTCACCTGTCCTGTCCGCCTCACCTGTCCTGTCCTGCCTCACCTGCCCTGTCCAGCCTCACCTGACCAGTCCTGCCTCACCTGTCCTGTCCTGCCTCACCTGTCGTGCCCTGCCTCACATGACCAGTCCTGTCTCATCATTCCTGTTCTGCCTCACCTGTTCTGTTCTTCCTCGCCTATCCTGTCCTGCCTCACCTGTCCTGTCCTGCCTCACCTATCCAGTCCTACCTCACCTGTCCTGTCCTGCCTCACCTGTCCTGTCCTGCCTCACCTGTCCTGTCCTGCCTCACCTGTCTTGTCCTGCCTCGCCTGTCTTGTCTTGCCTCACTGTCCTCTCCTGCCTTGCCTCAACTGTCCTGTTCTGCCTCACCTGTCCTGTCCTGCCTCACCTGTCCTGTCCTTACCCACCTGGCCTGTCCTAGTTCATCTGTCCTGTCCTACCTCACCTGTCCTGTCCTACTTCATATGTCCTGTCTTTCCTCACCTGTCCTGCCTTGCCTCAACTGTCCTGTCCTGTCTCACCTGTCCTGTCCTGCCTCACCTGACCAATCCTGCCTAACCTCTCCTATCCTTCCTCACCTGTCCTGTCCTACTTCATCTGTCCTGTCTTGCCTCACCTGTCCTGTTCTGCCTCACCTGTCCTGTCCTACTTCATCTGTCCTGTCCTACCTCACCTGTTCTATCCTACTTCATCTGTCCTGTCCTTCCTCACCTATCCTGCCTTGCCTCAACTCACCTGTCCTGCCTCACCTGTCTTGCCTCACCTGTCCTTTCCTGTCTCACCTGTCCTGTCCTACCTCACCTGTCCTGTCCTGCCTTTCCTCACCTTTCCTGCCTCACCTGTCCTGTCCTGCCTCACCTGTCCTCTCCTGCCTCACCTGTCCTGTCCTACCTTGTCTCACCTGTCCTGTCCTACCTTGCCTCACCTGTCCTGTCCTACCTTATCTGTCCTGTCCTGCCTCACCTGTCCTGTCCTGCCTCACCTGTCCTGTCCTGCCTCACCTGTCCTGTCCTACCTCACCTGTCCTGCACTACCTTGCCTCATCTGTCCTGTCCTTCCTCACCTGTCCTGTACTGCTTCACCTGTCCTGTACTGCTTCACCTGTCCTGCCCTGCCTCACCTGGCCTGTCCTTCCTCACCTGTTCTGTCCTACCTCACCTGACCTGTCCTACCTGACCTGTCCTACCTGACCTGTCCTACCTGACCTGTCCTGTCCTTGCTCACCTGTCCTGTCCTGCCTCACCTGTCATGTTCTGCCTCACCTGTCCTGTCCTGCCTCACCTGTCCTGTTCTGCCTCACCTGTCCTTTTCTGCCTCTTCTGCCTTGTCCTGTCTCAACTGTCCTGCCCTGCCTCAACTGTCCTTACCTTCCTCACTGTCCTGTCCTCCTCTCACCTGTTTTGCTACACCTCCCCGGTCCTACATGTCTCACTTGTCCTATCCTATCTCACGTGTCCTGTCTCACCTATCCTTCCTCACCTGTCCTGTCCTGTCCTGCATTACCTGTCGGTTGTTACCTGTTCTGTTTCACCTGTTCATGCTTAAGTCATAACCTGTCCCATCTGCCCTATCCTTCCTAATCTGTCCAGTATAATCTCTCTCACTTCACATGCCTTGCCTCACATGGTCCACCTCACCTGTACTGTATGTCCTCATGTCTTCTATCTCATTTGTCCTGCCTTAGCTCTCCTGCCTTTCCTGTCTCTCTTCGCCTATCATGGCTCACCTCTTTTAGATCACCTGTCTCACCTCATGGGTCTTGCTTATCTTTTTTTGACTCACCTGTTCCGCCTTACCTTAATTGTCTTGCCTCACTTGTACTTCCTTGCCTCACCTATATTACCTGCACTGTAATACAATGCACAGTGAAAGACAACGCCTTTACTAAATGCAAGAAGAGCTGTTGCAAAACTCCCTTACTATATATAAATCGATCCAAGGGAAGATTGAAAAGTATAGTCCACTTAAAGGATTTCAGCACTGAAATAAGGTTTAATAAATTTGGCTAAATATAGACTACGTTTGAACGATATTATTAGTGTATTTTAATAACATCAAATATCAGTTTCGGAATGCTAACTTTCCACCCAAAATTATTGTTGACTTTTGACTAGTATATCATCTTCAATCGATAAATATATTTGTGTGAAAATACACTCGATTGTACAATTATATTCTAGTTGTAAATCCATATGATTGCATTAAGCATGCTGAGCAGACAAGGAAGCTATTGGTTTTAACAAGACAGCTTGTATCCATCCTTTCCTAAATTGAAAACAGTCGTCAGGTTGAACACCTGTTTGATAATTTTAATCTAAATGAGTAAGTTATTACCAATTACCAAAGCATCAACTATACTCCATTCAAGTTACCTTAGTAGCACAGTCCACCCATCTCCTCGCTGTTTGGTTAAATATAATTTCATATTCTGCTCATAAGTAATAAGGTCTTCTATATTATTTTTAGCACTGTTCGGTCCGAGGAAGGTCTTTTTGCTCAATACATTTTACGATAATTAGACGCTTCACCCCATTCAGGTATCGATTTTTTTCCCCTGGACGAACAATAGCGAGCCTGTAACTTAGACGAAATTGACCTTTGATATTTGGACATTTATGTATCGAAAATTGTACAAATTTATCTTGTAGCGGGTCTAGGTTTAGTTTGAAGAAAGTCTGGGATGGCGTTTTTGTTAGCCTAGGGGACAAAGTAATATACATTACCTGAAAATGGCAAAAACAAGCACAACTCTCAATAATAACTAAACATAATATCGCAATAGCCCACAAGTTCTCGGGTCAGATAGTGCTAAGGGGACACTATAGACACCATACTGACAATAAATCACGTTCATACTCAATTTTTACACATGTTGTATGGATTTGTAGCCAAGTTTATATGAACAGAGTGTAGCATAAACATAAGATACTGAGACTTGCACGTAGTCTTCCCTCTACCATTACCACACACGATATTAATTACGTTTACAGAGCAGAGTCGGGCGATAAGGGGGTTTGTGAATTTAAGCAACCAGATAGGAATGGCCGAGGCAAGACGCAATTTACATATTATAATTCCTTCATTGTGGCGCCCCAGGGAAGTCGACTCCCGTAGGCTCTTACCACCCTAGGATTACGAACACAAACGGAACAGCCAATGGTGTTTTCAAAGAAAGACTTATCATGTTCTGCCTTGACTAGTTGGTTCGTAAAAATGTCAATAGTATATTTATCAACTCTGCGTAAGCAGAGTTTGGTATCGCCCCCCCGTATAGTGGGTACCACACGAAAAAAATGGCTGTTGTCGGCGTTGTCGTTGTCGTTGTTGTCGTTGTCCGTCTGTTTCGGAACTCCTCCTAGACCGTTGGACGGATTTTCACCAAATTTCACACAAACATTTGTTGCGTGAATGCGAACGTCAGTCATACAGGATTTTTTGAATGTATGTAATAGTTATGATTTTAGGTCCAAAATATGGTTCCCCCCCCCCCCCCCCTCCCGGACCCCCCCTATAGGTTTAATAGGCGGATGTTGTAAGTCAATAAAATATAGATATTCAAGAGATTATCAAAGGCGATGATAAATAACATCCACGAGTAAATTTCTGTATGACTTTAGGATAGCGTTTAATGTTATTATGAGGCTTTTTTTATTCAAATAGGGACTCTGAAAGGCAGAGACAACCTCAAAGTTGTAAGGTTGAATTATTGAACGTTTTTCCCCAGGTGTGTCAGGGAGATCAAGGTTTCGCTTTGTCTTCTTATCTTTGACGGGCATCTTGGCTGGGGACCTCTGTTCTATATACTACTTCCTCTTCTTGGGCTTCTTCTTCTTGTTATGTTTCTTGGGTTTTGTAAGGAAGTAGGGTAGCAGAACTTTCTAAGTACCTCATAGGATTTGCCAAATAAAAGTGTGGCTGCGCAAAGGTTGCTAAAAGTGGTCACAGGGTTGTAGCCAGTGTAAGGGTTTCCGAACACTGATGGAGAACCACGGATACCGAACTCTCGTTTTGCCTCACAGTGGTTTCCAAATGACATTGCAGCCCTCCAAGGGTTGCTTAAGTTAATCATTTTTGACACCACCAAAGGGTTGCTGAGGGTGATAGCTCTTATAAAAGGGTTGCTGAATTTAGGAGAGGGGATAAATCTGCCAAACAATTCTTCTTCTCATTCCTTGTTCATTTTCCTGTTCCTTCAGGTCTCAGTGTCCTTGAGTGCAGAAGGGGCCTTTGTTGTGGTGCTGGAGGTACAGCCCTTGTGTCCTTTGTCCCCTGAGCCGGTGCTCTCCTGTAATTTACCTGCCCAGGTAACAAGTGTGGGTGAAGGTAGGCTGCCAGCTGCACAACGATATTCCGGGTGGGCGGAGCTCTGATGTCGCAGGCTCTGTGATTGGCTGTATCTGTCTTTGAGAGAGAGAACAGGGTGGCAGGGGATAAAGAAAACTGGATTGGAGGGGCACTGTGTCAGCCGTCTGTATTGGGTATGTGGTTGGTAGAAGTCGATGTTTTTTCGGGTGTTGGGGCTGGTGTATTGCTGCTAGGGATTTCTCGGCTCTCTTCCTTTTTGACTCTCTGCATAACAAAAACATTGCGGATTACAATGTGTTCAGAGTTTTCTTAGCCTCTCTTACCAGAAACATAATAATTAACACTCAAGCCGCGGGGCCCTACATATGTTGTGTGAGAGAATCATGGCCACCCCTGCGGTGCCCGACATTAATCGGGCGGGATTTTGAGCACATTATCGGCTCTGAGAGAGAGTCCACGCGTTGGGAGGACGATAGGCGGGCGCTGACCGTTCGGCACGGACCCAGTGCCGCGACTGACACTACCTCTGCAACATTCCACACCCACGGCCTCGCGAGACCAGGAAAAAACTCGGGAAATTACCGTATATTAGGGTTTTTCCTCTCTCTACAGGATAACCCGTGGTCATACAAGGGTGATTCAGGTGTCATTGGAATGCCCTACTATCGCCCTTTCACGGATACATAATTGTATTACGCTCTGGCTCTTGTTTATGCATGAACAAGAGCATGGAATGAAGGTTGTTAAGGGTAAATATGCCCGCCAGGCAGGTAGTAGAAGTTACAAACATCCCCGTTCGTAAGGGGTTAATGCATCGGTAGCTTTATCGGTGTTTATTTCGTACTATGTGCATAAAAGGTAGTATTGTAATTTCTTTGTAATATTATTATTATTATTATTATTATAATTATTATTATAATAATTATCAGTAGTAGTAGTAGTAGTAATAGTAGTAGTAGTATCATTATTATTATTACTATGAGTATTATCATCCAAAATACTACTATCAGTTGCAAAATTCCCGCAGTATATCTTCTACGTGTTGATAAGGTAATCTCCCGTCCATTCCCTGGCAGGTGGTCCTAAAATTCCATAGACGGGAGTGACATGACGATGGCCAGATAAAGAGACAGGGGTGGACAGGAGAGATATTGAGTTATTGTGACTTGGCAGACAGAGATGGAAGGGATACAGTGGAATGGGAGACGGGAGAGAGAGGGAGGAGGGAGGGTAGGGGACAGAGAAGAGGAAAAGGGGGAATTGAAGAAGAGAGCAGACACGAATCTTAACAAAACATGTGCGAACAACAGAGAAACATAACCAATGAAAGACATGAAGTGAGAGAATACAGAGGAGAGTAACTAAAATTATCCCTAGACTTAGAAATGAGCCATACGAAGAACGTCTAAAAGAGTTGAATCATTTTTGACAAAGCGTAGACTGAGAGAGGATTAAATTCAAGTATTTAAAACGATGAAAGGTCTTGGCAATATAGGTGTTAACAAGTACTTCACAACTGACCAATCGAATTACACTAGAGGACACGGTTGTCAGATCGTTGGAAAGCCTTTTCATTCACGTGAGGCAAACCATTTCATTATCAATTGAGTGATAAATATATGAACTGGACTACCTAGAAATATAATAAATGTTGTACTGTGCAATCTTTCATAAGCTGGCTTTATAAATATCTCGCTCTTAACCCCCAATTAACTGCTTTTACAAATAAATAGCCTCCAAATTTCAACTTGTTTTCCCATATTGACTAGGTAAGTTAGAGACAATCAGCCTCGTAAGGAACAATATATTTGTTTTGCTTGTTTTCCTTTGTACAAGTCTTTGTTTTTATTCAATCAGCTTTTCCTTTCATTTTTCATCTCCATTTTGTATGTTATATGTCGCTTAGTTCTTACATCTACTGTATAATGTGTTATCAAGTTACGCCTGTGGTTTTATGTACTCAAATTCCTTTACTTTCAATATCAAGTTTCAATCAACTCCATGAATTTATATTATTGCCAACCCCCTATTTTATATATTTATCCATTTAATATATTATATCCATTTAATAGTACAACTCTACAAACTGTATTAGACCCAAGTGTTTATCAAGTAAATTAGAATAATATATTTAAATTGTGTTGTTTCTTTCGCATATGAAGTCTTATTTTGTTGTCTTTTCTTTCATTATCTTTCATTTTCGTGTCCCTTCCCCCTTCTTCTTTCCCTCATCTTCCCTTTGGCGCTCGGGAAACACAACACTGGAATTGAAGGGGCGGGACGAAAGTTCCGTCACTTCAGAACTAATTACAAGATCTAATGAGAAGGAGGAAGAGAGGAAGAAAAAAGAGGAAGGAGGAGGAGGAGGGAAAAGTAGCAGGGGAGATGGGACGTAAAGTAATAGACGAGAACAGAGAGTATGAGAAGTTGGTACGGAAGGAGAAGAGGAAGGTGGAAAGAAAGGAGAAGAAGGGAGAAGACACAGAGCAAAATGGAAGAAGAGGGAAGAGAGATTGGAGTATTATATAGTTCTATCTATCTATCTATTGCCTGACGCCGTGATCCCCGAAGGGGTGGCCACGAACGAACCGCCCCCATGCACCTCTGTCCCCAGTCAGTCGACGCCCCTCCCCCTAACCAGCACCGCCTTCGTTCATGTACTTCCTCACTCCATCCTTCCACCTCTCATTCGGTCTACTCTCCCTCTCTGTCCCTCCACCTCGCTCTCATACACCCTCTTAGTCATTCTCTCGCTTTCCATACGTTCCATATGGCCGAACCATCTCAAGTTGTTCCTTTTCACACTTTCCAGCACATCTACCTCCACACCACACCTCCTTCTTACTTCCTCATTAGTCTGTCTATCCCTCCATGTAACTCCGCACGCACTCCTTAGGTAATTCATTTCCACTGCTCTCACTCTTGGTCTGAGTCTCTCAACCAACGTCCATGCTTCGATTCCGTAAGTCAATGTCGGGATTACTACACTGTCATGCAAGGACTTCTTCACTTCCATACTGACCACCCTATTTCTTGTTACTGCTTTTAGCGTTCCTACAACCCTCTTCCCCTGTTGTACCCTCTCCTGCACTTCTTCATCCATAGTCCCATCTTTACTCAATACACTGCCCAGATACTTAAAAGAGTTGACGATCTCCATAGCCTGACCGTTCAGCTTCACCTCACACTCTGTGACTTCACCCCTTTCGAAGACCATAACCTTGCTCTTCCCCGCATTTACCTTCAAATTCCGTTTTTCGCACACTGTTCCAAACTCATTTACCAGACCCTGCAACTCCCATTCATTATCACTCATCAGAACTGTATCATCCGCAAACAGCAGTATAGGTAGCTTCCACTCAATTCCCTCCCTTTTCAGCAATACACCAACATCCACTGCTCTTGATAGTATTTCTTTCATGACTCCATCCATATATACAGTAAACAACCATGGGGACATCACACACCCCTGTTTCAAACCAACATTCAGGTCAAAGAACTCGCTCTGCTCACTCTCCACACGTACTGCCGCCTTTGCACCCTCATACATGCTCTTCACTGCTTTCAGCAACTTGCCCTCTACTCTGTATATTCTAAGTACTTTCCACAAACCTTCTCTATCCACTCTGTCATAGGCCTTCTCCAAGTCCATAAAGGCAACATACACCTTTTGTTTCTTCTCCAGATACTTCTCCACAACACAATTCAGGGTAAAAATCTGATCTACACATCCTCTTCCCTTCCTAAAACCTCCCTGCTCGTCGCCTATCCATTTCTCCGTTCTCACTCTCACTCTCTCAATCACTACCCTACTGTATACCTTCCCTACTACGCTTAGAAGACATATTCCTCGGTGGTTACCACACACTCCTCTTTCCCCTTTGCCCTTATATAGGGGGACTATAATACCAGTCTTCCAGTCATCAGGTGCACTCCCCTTCTCCCATGCTAGTTTGCACATTTTCCATACCCATTCTATCACTATTTCACCACCATACCTCAACATATCCCCACACACTCCATCTGTTCCTGGTGCTTTCCCCAACTTCACTCTTTTCATGGCTTTCCACACTTCTGACCTCCTGATCCCTACCTCCTCCTCCACTACTTCTCTTCTTCTCCCTCCCATACCATATCCAGCTATGTTTGCTGGCTCTTCATTCCTTACATTTAGCAACTCACTGAAGTACTCCCTCCATCTTTCGACTCTCTCTCTTGCTTCTCGGCTAGCATTCTCCCATTCTTATCTTTCACACCCTTACTGTTTCCCTTGCTACCTTCCCTAACTTTCTTGACTTCTTTCCAGAACAGTTTCTTACTCTCCCTCCATTTTACACTCAGATTCCTTCCAAATTCCTCATCTACTCTTCTCTTACTTTCCTTCACTATTCTCTTCACCACCCTCTTACTCTCCACGTACCTCGCTCGTTTCTGTCTCTCGGAATCTTCATTCCCTCTACTACCCAACCACTCTCTATATGCTTTCTTCTTTTCTTCCACAGCTATTCTTACCTCTTCTGTCCACCATGCTGTACCTTTCACTCCCCTCCCTCTTCTCCTCACTCCACACTTTAATTATAATTATATATAATTTATAATAATTATATAGTTGATGTCGTTAATATGCAACAAAGATGTGTTGCAAAGGCACATAAAGTATGAACTGGATCTCTTGTCTAAATAACTACAAAAAATAAACTTGCTGGATTGTCGCATGTATTATATAGTTTAAACAAATATTAGAGAAGAGCAGAGAAAGGAAGGTAATTGTTGGGATTGATTTCAGAAGATGGTGTAAATGTAGTGGGGGGGATGAAAAGGAAAGGAAATACAAAGACAATGAAAAGGGAGGAAGAAGGGAATACAATGGATGATTATACCTGTATCAGCGAGGAGGTGAAGTAGGAACAAAATAGTATATACAAGTGGAATTTGTGGGATATATATATATATATATATATATATATATATATATACTGTATATATATATATATATATATATATACTGTATATATATATATATATATATATATATATATATATATATATATATATACTATATTTAAATATATATATATATATATATATATATATATATATATATATATATATATAAATATATACTGTATATACTGTATATATATACCTGTATATATATATACCGGTATATATATATATATATATATATATATATATATATATATATATATATATATATATATATATATATATATAAATATATATATATATATATATATATATATATATATATATATATATATATATATATATAGAGAGAGAGAGAGAGAGAGAGAGAGAGAGAGAGAGAGAGAGATTTGAAAGAATAATATTTCTGTCATTATACAAAATTGAGAATGATTAAAACAATTGAAAATTACAATAAGACGTAAGGAAAACACCGTAAACAACAGTAATTATTATGTTTTCTCCACTAACCAACTTTACTCCTAAACTCGATTAATGAAATTAACAAACACATGCGGCAGTCCGGGGACTCGAACCCAGGACGCTCACAGCGAAAATCAACACACTTATGCATTGCACCACGAAGACAGTTGGGAATTAAACACGAAACTAGATCAACATTAATGCATTACTCCTGGGGGTAAGGGGGTCGTCTGTATTCAGTGGAGGAAAATAATATGCCCCCTGTATCCCACTGCATAATCGTACAAGGCGACTACAAGGGGGAATAACGCGCTGATGAGATCAACCTGCAACGGAGGCGCTGCAGATGGAGACAACGAATCTCATCCTCCCCTGCCCTCTCACAAACGGATCTCACTATACCCTACCGTCCCTTGGGGAAGTGCAGCTCCTGGGACTACCTTGGATGCCGCGGGATTCCCATAAAGGGCATCTTGGGGCTACAACAACAACAACAACAGCTTGTAATGCATAAATTACGAAGTAGTTAATTAATGAAGGAACAGTCTGAGCATACCAATAATTGAGGCAACAACGTACGATACACGGGTGACATGAACTATGCACGTAAATAATGAGACATGATATTCAAGACTGAACGAAAACAAGGGAAATAGGAATTGGATAACATTATGAAAATATAAAAGAAAACATACCAACGTATCACAATCTAAGAACTTAATATATTATCTATAAAATACAACTGGAAGAAGATAATTTCCAATTCGAAACATATCTGCAGTTTCTTAGAAGAAAGTAAGATAAAATACAAAACTTAGCATGTATCCTAACTTGTATACTCAACAAGTCCGATAAGGCATAACTTACAGATTCAATAAAAGTTCAGAGTGAAGTATAAATTAATTCTTACCAGCCAGAGAGGGAGCGAGCGATGGCGTGGTGAATGAGAGAGGAGACATGAAAGAGGTATCAAGGGAGAAAGAAGGCTTAAATTAGGAAGGTAAGGGCGGAAATGAGGGAAAGGGGAGAAACTCACTCATATTCCTGTCCTCCGTCTCTCTCCTGGTTATACTGTTGTTACAGTAGAATAATGGCTCTTTAAGCAGTATGTATTGCCTTACCAGTGGTTGTCCCCTTAATATTATTATTATTTTATTATTATTATTTAAATACCACAGGAACGAAAATTCCTGGGAGCGAGACTTCCACCCCCAACGAGATCCCTCTCTTTCTACCACCTCCCTCCACATGTTACACGTCTCGTTAATCACAGTCTTCTAATATACAAATCACATTTCCTTACCCCCTGACATTCTTGAAATACCCACTAAGTATATTCAATTAGATACCAACCATGCAGACTATAATACGTTCGTTGTGTATAGGTACGAGGCAATCTCAAGACACCTTAGCTCCCAGTGCACAACGAACCGGATCATGATTATGTCCGCCTGTATTAAACTATGTATTATGTTGATTTATACCATTGCCTATTTTTGAAATAATTGTATTCAGCTAACTATGATCTCAATAACCATTGATGTAATGAAAATATGAATAGTCTCCTCATACGATTGCACTAGTTCTGTAGTGCTATTATTTACAACCTGTCAATTAATAATTCAGTCACTACAAGCTTGCTTGCTTGCTTTTTTTTTTTTTTTTTTTTTTTTAATGAAATACGAATATACAGACCATGTGGCAATTAAATGAGGAAACTGTAATAACACATCTGAATAATGCCAACCTGACTTATAAACACAAATATGAATGTAACCAGACGACGATGCTGTTGTTTCAGTGGAATAATGGCTCTTTGAGCAGTATGTATCGCCTTACTAGTGGTTGTCCCCTCACAGGATGGGGGGCGCTGCTCAATAAACTCGCCCCTCGGGGCAAAATCAAAATCAAATCCTGCTTGGTTACTGTCTTCTACACAAACTACTTACCAAAGAGAAAATTACAACGAAAGCCGTACAAGTTCCCTACGCTCTCGAAATAACATGCGAGCAAAAACGAACCAAAAAGTAAACTTGAACCCAAACTTATTAAAACCCAAAGGAAAATCCGGCCTGCTCTCGTCGCAAGTGGCGGCAAAGTTAAGTTAGGCAAGGGAGAGGGCGGGGGGCGGGGGCGGACTTAGCACAAAACTTTGGCTAAGATACGATGGCCTTAATTAAGAACAACGCTATGCTAATGTCTAAAGTTAGGCGCGGCAGGGGATCGGGCCGAAGTTGGTAACAGGGCGGGCTGGGTGTTAATTATGGGTTGGGGGGGTTGAGGCGTCCCAGGGTGGCTACAACACCGGCTTATATTGGAATACGGCGAGGGAGGGTGCAAGCAAAATGGAAGAGGCTTGGGTTTGGGTTAGGTTTGGCAATGCTTGAGTATAATAGAGGTTGAATAGAGTTGAGAAGGGTTGACTTGTTTGGGTTTCAGTTGGGTTACGTTGGGCTAAGTCGGTATTTTATTAGGTTGGAATGGATTTTTTGTTCTATGTATATGAAGGAGAAGCATGACAAAGCTGCCTGCAACAAGTTAAAAGAGTGATACCTGCTATCCTAAGATATTTTGTATATATGTATTACGTATTTTATTTTCGATTTGTTTTGCATTGGAAATATTTATGGTGTGCTGACTTAGTGTATTGAAATGAATATGAGGGGGTAGCGTTTGTGAGAGCTAGCTGGATTACTCTCTGTGTAATCTCTGTCACTCTTTTGGCTTGGGGGAGACACTCGAACAGGCAGCCTACCTTTTGTCTCCTTCATACACATAGACGAAACAAAAATGAAACAGGAGTTCCAGCAACTCCTTATCACATGCCTATGAGGCAACCCCTAGGTATTGCCATGCTCGATTGGTGCCTACAATCTCCCCACGCGATTGGACTTTGTTGAGATGTATTATATATTTATGTTATTATATTTTATTACACTATTAATAGAATATCAGGCTGACTTTGGCAGTAGGGAAAACTGGATGTTTTTCATGGTCAGGGAGAGTTGAGGCTTCCCGGGGTTGCTACAAGACCAACCTACAGTATATGGGATGCGGGATGGTGCAAGCACATTCGAGGAGGGTTGGGTTTGGGTTACCTTAAGCAAATATGTAGTATATTATAGGTTGAGCTGATTTTGGTTGAGTTGAACATGATTGATTTGCAGGGGGGTGGTTTGGGTTAGGTTTACATGAGATAAATTTAGTTTGTATTTGATTGGGCTAATCTGGAGTAGAATGGAGGCTGGAATGCATTGAATTGGATTGAACAGGGAACGTTTGGTTTGGCTTGAGATATACTGAGTATTATTTGGTTATTTGGTGTTCTGTAGACTTTGATTGAAATGGAATAGCCTTGTTTGATTAGTAGGCCTACTGTTTTGGTGGACTGGAGGTTGAATATTCCTGAGGTTGCTACAAGACTGTGTGTGTGTGTGTATGTGTTTGTGTGTGTGTGTGTGTGTGTGTGTGTGTGTGTGTGTGTGTGTGTGTGTGTCTGTGAGTGAGTGAGCGTGTGTGTGTGCGTGTGTTTTTTTTTTTTTTTTTTTTTTTACAACGGGTTTGCAAACTGTATGGTAAGGTAGGCAATATGCAAATATAAAGGAACATTGGGATTGAGTTGGGTGGGGCAGAGTCGGATTACATGGGGACTGAAGTAAGGTGAGATGAACCTGTTGACATTCGATATAACCTACTCAAGGATTCCAAACATTTAAATAATTAATTAAGAATCTTAATTAATTAACCACTGACTACATGACATAATTCCCAGGCTATAGAATGTGTTGCAATATTAGCCAAAATACAAGTACATAGTCGGCATGGAAAGGGTTACACAGCCCATCAATTTCTTACACACACACCCCGTCACCCCACACCCATTTTTCCTCTGAGTTCTCTCCCACAGCCATCAACCCGTCCATCCAACTCTCGCCACCCCGCCTGTTGTCAACCGCTTCCAAATCGATTAAGTCTGGAAGGCAGAGGAAGGCAAATGACCAGAGGCAGGAAATTGAGAGTGAGGGAGAGACAGAGAAAGGGAGGTGGTGTGGCTGGTGGTGGCGATTTATACGGCTGGAGTTTGTTGTTGGGCTCGATTTGTACGTGAGGGCGTTTGTCAGGGATGGGTGTGTGTGTGTGTGTGTGAGAGAGAGAGAGAGAGAGAGAGAGAGAGAGAGAGAGAGAGAGAGAGAGAGAGAGAGAGAGAGAGAGAGAGAGAGAGAGAGAGAGAGAGAGAGAGAGAGAGAGAGAGAGAGAGAGAGAGAGAGAGAGAGAGAGAGAGAGAGAGAGAGAGAGAGAGAGGGAGAGAGAGAGAGAGAGAGAGAGAGAAAAAAAAGAAAGAAAGAGGGAGATAGAGATAGAGAGAGGATAAATAGAACAGAGGAAGAGGGTTTTACATGGATGAAGAAATGGGAGAAGACCATTCTGAAATTAAAACTAAAATTAATTACAATTTTAGAAATTCATATACAATTTATACGAATTATAAATCTGGAATTGAAGCAAGTGACTAGCTAACTAATCTAGATGAATATAATTTCTTATGGGCCAGAGTGAAAATCAGCACCATTAAAAAGTCTCAATAGGCATAATACACAAGTATTTACAGACAATAGAGTGATGATATCTCATGATATAAACTTTGTCAATATATTTTGTCTATGTGTATGAAAGAGATAAAAGGCAAAGTATGCCTGTAACAAGTGTCTCCTTCAAAGTTAAAAGAGTGATAGAGCCAAATTCAAAATTTGTTTTGGAAATAAGAGTGGTGTGTTTGTTTAGTGTAGTGAAATGGATAGGAGGAGGAGGTTTTTGTGATAACTAGCTGGATTGTGTGAGCCACAAATAGAAACAGTAAGGAAAGACAGATACATTAAACAGCAGTTCCAGCAGCTTCTTAACACTTGCTTATGAGGCCTCCCCTGGGTATTGCCCCGCTCGATCGGTGTCTACAATCTCCCCAGATAGGGGAGCTTTCTTTTCAATGTGCGACCCGTAGATGGAATTGATTCGTGATATTTTAGGATCAGGGCCATGGATTAATTGTGATAAAATAAAACAAATATTATATTCTTAGATAAAGAAGGCGACATATAAAGAGGATATAGGAAATTAAGTATTGAAAAGCTCTTTACCTAATGAGAAGCAGAAGATACAATTTTGAGAGCAAAAAATAAGACTAAATAAGCAAATGAGAAGAGGTAGTTCGAGAGTATTGGCTAAACACAGTAAGGAGAATTTGAACCAAAAGGAAGACGAGAACGACAGTAATAACGCAATAACGATGGCAACATAGGGACGATAAACGAGAAGAAGGCTAATCATGAGATGGCGACGGAGACAGCTGAAGAGCGTAAAATAATAGCAACATAAATATCTCTATGATAGGGAGATGATGAGGGAATATATGTGGAATTAAACCTTCAATGAGTTATATCACAAACAAATATTCCCCCCCCCTCTCTCTCTCTCTCTCTCTCTCTCTCTCTCTCTCTCTCTCTCTCTCTCTCTTTCGATAGTATTATATTTATAATGCTCATTACATGTTCCGGCAACCCCTTTATCAAATATTTACAGACACAACAGATTAAATAATACAATTATACAATATCACAGCAATCCCTCGACACTTTATCCCGCACCTTTGTTTTACCGTGCTAACCTAATTTATAGATTATTATATTTCTTTATGTTCTCTTCTTTAAATAAATTAATCATCATATGTTTCTTGATTACCTATTTCTTTCACTCAAGGCCATTTTAAATGTGTGTCATATGTTTCATTATTTCGTGTTAGTATTTGCCAGCGAATATGAAGCTAAATATATCTTGGCAAAGGCGACTTCATAGACATTTGGAATGACCTTTAATTATCAGAAAATAGTATATAGCATGATTTGCAAATAGTTTTGTGACAAGTGTTACAATAAAAATTAGTTTGCTCAATGTGCAAATATATTGTACAAGATCAATCTCGAAAATAACTTAATATAAATAATAGTCGACAACCTTTTTCTTTCCGCACGACAGCCCATTCTCACAAAGGTACGGCAACTCGTAAAGTGGCGAGAGGAATGAACCTAATTTTCACGGCTTCCAATTTGCTCACAGATAATGATTGACTGACGGAGACATTTGTCTGAATCGAACAACCAGTTAAAGATGGGGTTGTATCAGGGTGGTGATCGGCAAATTCCGACCTCAGAAAACGAAAATAATAATAATAATAATAATAATAATTACATAGCACAGGGAGAGGAAACATAGATTCAGTACAATGAGATACAAGAAAAAGTCAGTATGTAAAAGACAATGTGGTCCATTCCAGGAAGATACTCTGTATGGAAAGAGAGAGATTGAGCATTTCATTACACTCATGGCAGATGTGCAATGAGCTATCTACATTATTCTATAATTGCCCTATTGAAGAGTTATATATAACTTGTGCGGGAAGATTGTTCGAGTTAAAATGGACCTTATCTGTGAGCATTTTCAATATACACTATTGAGGAACCTATTCAACTCAATTCCCAACCATGGCTGCGTGTTGCATTCACATTCAGGCTAAGCACATTTTTGTAATCCGTATTGTCAAACTCATGAATTCAGTGCGGTCGATCATCATAGCTTATTTCCATTGACGGAATAAGTTTTGTAGGAGAGAGAGAGAGAGAGAGAGAGAGAGAGAGAGAGAGAGAGAGAGCATGAAAAGAAGTAAAATTACGATTATAGGAAAACAAAAGGTTGCGTTGAAACCTGTAATGAATAATAACAAATAAATAACATTTACTCACACACACATATATATATATATATATATATATATATATATATATATATATATATACAGTATATATATATGTACTGTATATATATATGTATATACAGTATATATATATATATATATATATATATATATATATATATATATATATATATATATTTATATATATATAAACTGGTAAACCACTTTGTGTCCTACAATTAGGTGTCGTTAAAAAAAGGCGAGCCAGTGCAGGTTTCCATGTCAAGCTCAAGTTCTACTTGTAAACTCCTTACAGTACATTCGTTGGTCAACTTTTCACCATCTTTGGAACTCAAAAACATTTTGATAGGATTAAATATATCACTCCCATTAACTTACAAAACTATTCTGAAAAATCATGCAATCGGTAGTGATTATACTGCAACATATACTTAATTTAATGTTTTGACATATAACTCAGTTCATTATTCCGGGGAGACTTTTATGGATATATATTAAACTTAGTAAAAGTAAGATTAAGTTATAGTTTAGTATGACTCAAATATGTTGAGGCTTCATTATAGTCTCCAGGAAATTAAATAGGAAACTACACATAACAGATCGTTTTGGCATATACTAAATAATGGATACAATAACTTTAGTTATCCAGTCACTGTTTACTTATGGGTCCCTGGTCCGTATCACAAGTACAAGGGACTGGGGTTTTCGCAGAGAGGCTCCAGTCCTGGCGTTTATCTTGACTTACAGTGTGCTGGCTTAATAATCCACTAGGGTTGATAGCCTCTGAAGTCCTATTTTAACTAATTAAAACAAGTACCTCCCCAACGTTCCATTTTCTTACGAGGAGGAGAAGGAGAAGAAGGAGGAGGACGAGGAATATAAAGGATACAAGGGACTTACACACTACAACAGACCTATTAGTCCTTTCGTGGCAGTGGTATCAACACGGCCAAGCTACTAATTAATAGGCAGAGACAAGGATAGTAAAGCACAAGGCTCCAACCCACCCTTCAGCTTACTCTAGCGTGGATACAGTTGGAAACATATATCATGTACTATGGACAAACATATATGGAATTTCAGATAGGATAGGATGAAAGCAGATTAATTAGTAGTTTATGCAAATCCCACATCTAAGATCTTTGGAAATACAAACAAACCCTCTATTAGATCACCTCTCAATCTGTGTTTTGTTAGACTAAACACATTTCGTTACTTCGCTTCTCATATGGTTCGTTTTGCAATGACAGATTCTTCCTCACCACTAATTTCTATTATTTGATCATGGAGATTCTCGTCTGTATCGGATGATTGTATTGGAAGTCGATACTGAAGCCCATTGTTACTTGACGTCCTTGATTATTTATTTGGACGTAGCTAGCGTCAATAATTTTAATGATTAGCTTAGATATCACAAGAGGGTGAAGACCGCTTCTAACGTATAGTAAAATTCCACCTCCAGCTGTGAGGGATATTTCGTAACTGAAGAGACTATAATTATCCTGGTAATGCATATTCCACCTAAAAATACCGATATGTCGCATTATACTAAAGAGAGAGAGAGAGAGAGAGAGAGAGAGAGAGAGAGAGAGAGAGAGAGAGAGAGAGAGAGGGAGGAGGGTGAGGGGGATAGATAGATGGAAGGGATAGAACAAACAACATACTGTATAACATACACAGATTAAATGAAAACATAAAAAGCACGGTAGAGAAGAGAAGAGAAAAGAAGAAAATCCGATAGAATGCAAACAATGACTCAAAATTGCGGAGTGGTGGGAGAGAAGGAACAAGTAATAGAGAGGTTGGAGGAGAGGGGTTAGAGTGGGTATTCAGGTTGGGGGGGGGGGGGAGGGGGGGCACACCCATGGAGATTTACACACTCACCAGACCCCTCCTTATCCTAAATAAGTCATTCTGCAGGCCACGTTCAAAGCCCCTGCCATACCAGTGCCTGGGGGTGAGGAGGTGGGAGGGGGGGAATTGGAGAAGGAGGGGGGAGGTACATTGAGGGGAGAGGAGATAAATTGAGGAGGTGAGGGGGGAAGAAATTGAAGGTCTCTGGTTCCTGGACGGTGAGGGAATAATTACAAAGCACTTGTAATAATAAATGCGGCCTGGGCTCTGATGTCTTTATTAGACGGTGTGAGTGTGTGTGTGTGTGGAGGCGGGGGGGAGGGGGGGGGGGGGGTAGCTGCAGGGGCCATATATGAAGGGAAGGAGTTTTGATTGGTGGATTGGGATGATTGGTATGGTGGTCCTGGCTGGCTGATGGTTGGTTGCCCGCAAAGTATACACACACACGCACACTCAGGTACACAAACACACACAAACACACACACACACACACACACACACACACACACACACACACACACACAAAGACACATGAGCACATATAACATTATTCCAAAAACAGTCCTGACGCACATGTAACATATGACAAGTTTTATGGTATATGTATACATCTAGCGCTTATTTAAAGTATCTATGTTGCACTCACGTTATTAAATCATGTTCAGAAATTCGTGAAGCTATAGATGGACCACAAAATACAGTGATAAATATATGTTGTGTATATCAGGAAATTAGTAAATAGGTTAATACTTCTCTGGCTTCATATTTCATAGTTTGTAATAATAATATTATCATGATATTAAGTATAGCTACAAACATAAAAGATACAAACAATAATAATGATAATAATAATAATAATAATAACAATAATAATAATAATAATAATACAAATAACAATAACAAAGATAATAATAAAGCTAGATATTGAAAGTAAAATTCATGTTTGCAAAAATATGAAATCCTTCATTCTTTACACACGTCAAAAGCTTAAAATAGTCATACGTGGTCGTAAATTATATTTTATCATGATCCCAATGTTGTGGTAATGGTAGAGTGCCTGGACATTGGCAAATGAATAAATTGTATGTACAGGGATATGCATGTGTGTATTAGTGGTCATAAGGCATATATACTGTATGTTCCCACGGAATACACATACTGTATAATTATAACGTTTTCGCATATTTTGCACTACTTGTGAAGGTAAAGTTTGCTGTGTGGAAATGGCTAACTATTATATTCAGGACAAAAAAAATCATAAATGAAGAATGTGTAAATGCCACAGCCTTCCACCCTGTGCAATAATGACAACATATGCCACCACCAAAGACTGAATGTCAAAGTTTTCTGAGGTACTTCTTGTATTTATGAACCAACTTTCCCTGCAGTCGTCATAATATTTACAGTTATTTTTTTAACTATTGTCACAATCTTGCATTAACTTATATTTTTAACATAACTAACATTATCAAAATATCGCAAACATTCTTAATCGTGCTAAATAGTTGTCAAATCGTATTTAAGTCCCATATGTACATTGATGGCTTATTCGACTAACAGATCTGTCTTGTACAATAACAATTGTTAATCTAGAGTCAAACTACTTCACATTATGTGTTCACAGTTTACTATAATGTGGCCCAAACGCATGACACAGATTTACATTGATATCATCTGCGTTGCATCAGGTATGCGTATTTTTCTGTGCAAATACATAAATAATAGGAATTCCTTCTTTCCTCATCTGAAATATTCAATACTGTACTCTGAAATATTTGAAATTAACACATCGTGCATCTTGGAGATAAGAAAATCATATTCAAAACCTAATTATCACCAAGCATTGACTATATATTCAATGCTTGCTGATAATTAGGTTGTGAATATGATTTTCATATCTCCTCGGTTCGCAGGCAACAAAACTTACCATGTATACTATTCATTCACACCTCTCCATTGTAGTGAGGACAACCATACCAGACAAAAATCGAAGTATGAAATCATGCAACAGCTCTATTACATTAAAGTTCTTCATAAATATCTTAACTACTCATTTTAATCTAGCTACTTACTTTTCTCTAAATTAACCACAGATTATCGACTATTCACCTGTTCATTTACAGCAATATTAAGTATCAAGCAATACTACACACTGACAAATATTTAACGTTATTTGCACGTTGATATTCCTCAGTCCAATGCTTTGCAGTCATATTGCATAGTATGATAACCATTGTATCCTTCCAAACTACACTCCTAATTTAGCTTAAGCTAACACCAATCTATACACTAGCTTCTGGTTTTAGTACTATCTAACCACTTTTCACTTACACTATTCATAAACTGGATTATTTTTGCTTCTGTAAACTACTTAATAATTCTGAATTTCCCTGCAAACTAATTCATAATTTATCCACATGTCTTAATTTACGTAAAATGCATCCGTAAATTCGCTATGCCAATGAGTCTGGAAACCTTACAATGTCTAATTTTGGAGGATGTTTGTTTTCCCATGGTAAATAGAAAGACAGATACAGCAGTATATGTAGTATACTTAAGGGGGTACTACTGGGTTTTTGGGCTATATATTTATGTATTTAATTATATTTTAGTTTTCTTGCTAGACCTCCATCAAGCTTAGAAAAACACCCCCTAGATAAAATGTGTAAATTTTTCGGTAGAAAAATTTCCCGGCCGAAGGCCGATTCCTTCTAATATTAGAGGCTCGCTATCGCTCGCCAGGAAAAAATCGCCACCTAAAGGTCACGAAAGGTCTTAATATTGAATACAAAAAATATGCAAAATGTCTTAAAATCGCCAAACTAACGAAAATAACGTCTTAAAACTTCAAAACTAATATTGTAAACATAAGGGAGAAGGGGGACCAGAAAAAGCGAGTAGTACCCCCTTAAGCTACTCTTTACAACATATTTCCAGTTAAACATGTTACTTAAATGTCCTGAATTATATTAATAATTGTAATGCTTATACAGCGTCTCCCTACAGTTTAAACAAGTAATGCATTACCATTGTAAAGCATTCATAAAAAAATATTCGTACTCCACTTTTCTATTGTTGTTTACGCTCAACCAACAGAGCTCTACATCCACTCCTGATTATACATCCGCCACAACAGACATGATCGCCAAACTATTAATTCAGCTTTTATTATCTATATCCTTGGCAATTAAACCACTCACTCACTCACTCTTTTCAAATTTCACATTACAATACGCACTGATTTGATACAATAACTTTCATTCACTGGCCATACATCCTCTACCTATCAACAATTTCACAACCAAACCACTAATGTGCTACATCCGGCTATTAATCCGAAAACATTAGGCAACATGAAGAACATTAAACATTAACGTAAACAACTCTAGCAACTAAATCACTCTTCTTATACCACTAAGCAGCAATCTCCACAACCTATGTATCTTACCTACAACCACTATAAAGTATCTGACCATTAATTGCTCTTCTCCTACATTAACAACTAAACTGTCACTAATTTACGCGTGGCAAATCTTTTCCACTATTTAATTCATCATACACAACTATTCTGCATTACAGTCTTTACATGCTATATACGCATTTGGAACACAGCCGACGTCCACATTCTACAGTACAATTTGCACAACACAACCAACTACCTCATTCTACCTTTCCATGACGTAATCTTCATCATATTCAGGCTACCATTAGACGATTATTTATTGCTTTATAATCTACCTGTAGGAGTAAAATGGGTAAATACGATCTCATTAAACCCTCTTAATAACATAGGTCCTTCTTAATCTGCATACAATCATCTAATGTTAGCCAGACTCAAAGGTAAACAGGCGTTATGGTGCTGAAGGGGTTATATACAAAGCGACATTAGCACTCATTCTTTTTCACCGTCCTTACATCGTACAGACCATCACTCGCCATTACACCCCCCACCAACTTTGAGCCCAGACATACGACACTGTACTTCGCCCACAGGAAACTTTCGCGCAAACTTCTCTTTCTTAGGTGCCTCCCAGAACCCAATGTGAATATTTGATGGTCACGTAGTCCTTTCTGCGTTGTATGCTGCTGTACGGGGGCCAGTGGGAGGGGAGGGGGTTCGAGGGTGGGAATGGTTAGCTAGGTTCTGCTGTGCTCTTGTAAAATAGATATAATTGCTAACTCTAATGCCAGGTGACAATTAATGGTATTATGGTTTTCCGATAAACACGTTTTCATTTCAGTCTAGCCACCACCATATAGTTTAATTAACTATTCAAGTTATTGTCAACGTTTTCCATTTTATAAAATGTTTCGGATGCAAATGTATTACGGAACTTGTATGCATATACTGTTACTTTTACCATTTCACATTATTAATTCAATATTTTGTTTATGTTATAAATTCCCTTACTTCTTTGTTTGTCAACTATTACACCTATCTAGTCTTTCCGTGCAATCCTTTTCTTAGTTTTATCCTTGCTACTTACTATTGAGTTTGTCTTTTCTTTGTCCCTGCCTAAAATGTCCCTCCATTTAGACGTTATTCTAAGGTTATCAATTTTTCATACTACTCCGACTACCTTGTTGTTTAAGCATTAGTAAATCCCTATAATAGTTTTATTATTTCGTCTTATTCCTTTGTATATCTTCTAAGTTTCACCTCAACACTCGTAGTTTTTTCTAGTTTCACCAGTTGTTCATTTTCCCTGGTTTCTTATATCCCCTTCCCCATGAATGTTATCCTTCTATGTAGTCGTTATTCCAGTTTGATCTGTTCAAGTTATTCCTTCGTTTTTTAACCGTCTCCGTTTAGTCGTTATTGGTCTCTCAGTTACCATCTTCTTTTCTCTGTGTAACCATTGTATATGTGTAGTCATTGTTTTTAGTTACACCATATTCCCTTACTCTTGTGCTTACTTTAACCTTTCAGCATTAGTTTGTAGTTATTTTAGTTGTACCAGTTTTTCACTGGCATTAATTTACATTTGTTTTTGTTTATTAAATTACCAGAGTCAGGAAGTCTGTTTTTCTTTCAATCCATCTTACTCTTTCGCTTGCCTTCTTTTTATTTTATTAGTAAGTGATTAATCAGTTTTCACGTGTTCTCATATTCATTCTTGCATTTACTCTTCTCCACCAAACCAGTCCTTCCATGTAGTTGTCCGTGTGATCTGCAACCCTCGAGGTGTAAGAGGATTACCTTTTTGAGCTTCCTTCCGAGTTTCGTAGATGTTGGATTTACACGGGGAGATCTGAAGAGCAGAAGGGCCCAATCACACAACCGTAGTCTCCGGAATAGTTTAGCTTTCAAACTGGTCTAGGAGTTTCCAAATTCTTGTTCGTAAGTAGCCAGGTAATTATTATTATCTAACGTCAGCATAGTTCCGATATCGTACAAAAAATGACCATATAAATGCTGCCAGCAATGAACAGGACAACCACGATTCGCCCTGGAGTTAAACGACCACTTTCCCGGCAACTTTGAATGGTAACTGATATCTGGTCGTTCTGTTTATCGGTTTTCATGGGCATTCAACTAGTATGGCAAATGTTCAATTACCGTATTTTCCGGTATTTATGCATTTTTGCCCCGAAATGTCATCTGCAAAATATAGTGCTCTAAGGTTGGTGTTCCAAGCGCTCGTGTGACCCCCCACTTAAGCTGCTGAGCGGATTCCAAAATTCTTTGTTTGAGAAGGCTTTGAGGATTTTGAGAGGCGGGGAGAAAGAAAGTGTAATACATGTGCCATTGGGGCTTTGTGCAAAATAAACAGGAACATAAGACGGGTTTTTCGTCCTCGAGTGTATACAAGTTGAGAGAGAGAGAGAGAGAGAGAGAGAGAGAGAGAGACAAAAGAGAGAGAGAGAAATAGAGAAAGAGAGAGAGAGAGAGAGAGAGAGAGAGAGAGAGAGAGAGAGAAATAGAGAAAGAGAGAGAGAGAGAGAGAGAGAGAGAGAGAGAGAGAGAGAGAGAGATAGAGAGAAGAGATAGAGATAAAAGAGAGAGAGATAAATAGAGAGCGAGAGAAATAGAGAGCGAGAGAAATAGAGAGAGAGAGAAAGAGAGAGAGAGAGAGGGAGCACCCTTTCCTGTCGTCTGGGGTCCGATAACAAAGGCTTGACAGGTCTATATTTATTGATCACTAATGGGCCGCAATAACCCAAACAACCCAGTTAGTTAGGTCCCTGGAGAGAATAATATGGGATAGGCCTAACCTGCTGGGACAAGGAGCGACTGTTTCACCTTAAGGGGGTAGTGGTTATTTTGTGGTCGATATTTGTTAATTCATTATTTGGTTTTAAATTTCCTCGTTAGACCGCCATCAAGCTTAAAAATACCCCCCCCCCCCCCCCCACACCTCCTGACTCAACTTCAAGATGAATTAGTACATTTTTCGGTAGAAATATGTCCCGCCGAAAGCTGAGGGCCTCCTCTTAGAATTATAGGCTTGCTATCGCTCGCCAGGAAAGAAATCGACATCTAAATCGCACGAAAGGTCTTAACATTTACAACGAAATAGGGCGAAAGGTGTTATATTGCAAAACGAATGGGCCGAACTTCATTTAATCTAAACAAATAATGGGGCTAAACACGAGGGAGAAGGGGATTCAGAAGAAGAAAAAAAACATCCCTCCTTGACCAACCCTATAACCACACAGTATATATATATATATATATATATATATATATATATATATATATATATTGATGACAGGTACTCACAAAACACCTATTATGAATCAATCCTATTCATATTTTTTCACCAACCAACTTTACTTCTAAACTCAATTAATGAAATCAGTTTACAATTTACAATTAAACTTGAATTGTTGATGCACGTATATCATTCCAACACCTACCGCATTTACACATAACTAAGCGAAGGTTCGGGGGCATATGCCTATCTGTGATTTGTCAAAGGTGCTCATCGCATTAACATTGCCCTTTGGGACGTCACAAATTTCCACTGTCCAGGTTCTTATTAGTGTAAAGTGAATAGAAGCCTGTCCACTCTCGCCCTGCCTGGGAATCGAAACCAGGACCTTTCAATTGTGAGCTGAACGCACTACCATTGCGCCATAGTTCATCCCTACACATATTATTATAGCCATCCCGAATGTTTTCTTCACCTATGACTTCCCTAATATTGAAGCACAGTAATTTAACATTTGGTTAATCCTGAGAAACGATCGTTCATATACAGTATGCCCATCCTCACATACACACCCAATCACCATAGGCTACTCTATTGAGGTGTATCAGTTCCACATGACCCCTACCGTTAAATCTATCCATTACCCACATCAATTCTATTACAATCAACCAAATCTGTTCCATTTGCAAGTCAACCTTTTAACTTATCCTTCACTTAAACCCCTCAGTACATAATATTCCTCCTAAATTAATTTTCATTCAACCTTATTATCCAAGATCAATTTTTAACTCAGCCTGTTTAGAATAATTTAGCCAGCATTGTTCTGTAAGTACCAAACTTCGGCATTCTATTTCTAAGACAACCAACCAAACAAAAATGTCTAAACTCCGTTCTGGACTTACAGCCATAACAAATCCATTTCTAACTCTACTTGTCAATCCGATCTTGCACCTAAACCTTTCGACACACACCAACCCTGCCGGATCTCACATCCACCAAACACCACCGATCAACCTTCATCCCCGATCCCACCCGGCTCTGTCGCCCCCTTTCTCAGCCGTTTCACCGTCCAAACGTCGCCATTAGCGGGGCAGTTTAGCCGGATCGCGCGACCGCCTAGGAGCACGCAGACGACGGGAGCTGTGCAGGTGCTGGCGATCGTAAAGGCTGAGGCCAGGACGAAGTAAACACCTGGAATGGATGGCCGTGCTCCCCTTTCCCCCCTTAGAGAGAGTCTGTGTTTCTGGGCACTTGTCGCGATATACGGAGGAGGGTTGGAACTTGGTAAAGACCCTAGAGAAACAGAGATCGGCCTACCTCCGCCATCTTGGTGCTACTGGTGATATTATCCTTTCTTTACACTCAAGTATCTCCACACCCAATAACATTTAGGAATCCTGCTACATGATATATAGTTTGCTCTATGGAAATGTTTTATTCTACATAGTAAAACAAATACATAAATCAATAAAATACATATATACAGTAAATAAATAAACTTCGTTCTTAGATAACTGAGGCACCAAAATGGCTTCCAAGTAAAAAATGGCCACTGTCACTTTCTATAGGGAGGATAAGAGACCACCGACGGGGTTTACTCCTGATGGGGGTAGTATTTCGTGGTGTGTGTGTATGTGTGTGTGTGTATGTGTGCGTGCGTGTGTGTGTGCGTGTATGTGTGCGTGTGTGAGTGCGTGTTTTGTATGTGAATGTCCAATAGTTGTTTTGATTAATTTAATATACATCATAGTCTTAATTTTTACGGTGTCTTTTGTTCAGTGTCTGAAATTTGTATATAATGTCCAACAAATTAGAGCGAACTAATATCACATTTTAAACTTAAAGAAAAACAAATAGTTAAAATATATTTAAAGAATTGCTTAGGAAGTATATTATTTATGTAAAAAGGTTAGGCAGGACAAGCATAGAAAGATTCAGGAAGATTATTATAAATCACAAAGATGCACAGGACTCATTAATTTACAAGACACATACATACAGTTATTCTCGATTACGTGTAAGAGGAAAGTTAACAATGGAAATACAAGTGAAGAAACGAAAAGAGGAAGATGAAATCATGTATTATTATTTTAAGAGAGAGAGAGAGAGAGAGAGAGAGAGAGAGAGAGAGAGAGAGAGAGAGAGAGAGAGAGAGAGAGAGAGAAAGAGAGAGAGAGAGAGAAAGAGAGAGACATAAGGATATGAGAGGGAGACAGCCACTTTTAAGCCTAATATTCCTACAGGTGACCAAATTAGCGAGGGTCAAGCCTAATATTCCAAAAGGTGAACAAAGTAGCGAGGGTTGACTTGAGCGGCGGCCAAAGGTGTTATAACTTAAACCACAAGTATTTTTATCGTCTCCCACCAACCTGGACTCCATATAAACACGGTCAATTTACAAACCGTTTACAATGCTACCAGGGTACTTGCGGTCGGGCGGCCTTCCATGGTTGCGTGAGCTTGTATGTAAATGAGAAATAATCCAGTTGCCGCGTGGCCAGATAAGGAATCGCAATCAGAGTAAATTCAAGTAAATGGGATGACTATGGGGGTTTGTTGGGCTCATTTCTCTCTCTCTCTCTCCGGGAATGGGTAGAAAGGAACATTTCTTGCAGTTGTGGACTATTTTCTCCTGCTCCGGCAGAATTTTATCACGTTTTCAGTGACAGAAAATAGTAGGGGAGTTTGAACGAGTTGAGTATAATTGGATTATATACAGTTTATCTATCTATCTATCTATCTATCTATCTATCTATCTATCTATATATATATATATATATATAGAAGCAATACTCTCTTGTTGCGGGAATCGGAGTCGGATGATAAAAATCAACACCAGCGCTGGTACAAACATCTATATATATATATATATATATATATAAATATATATATGGGCAAGCAACACCAAGGTGAACACGAACATCTTTATCCTGGTACTGGTAACGTTTCGACATTAACATTTGTCATCATCAGACCTAAAGTAATAAGAAATAAAGTTATTAATAAATTATGTTGACATTTAAAGCAAATATATTTTTAATAATAATTTAGAAAAACATAAAAAGTTAGAAATCACGAAAAAAGAGATAGAAACAAACACACACAACAGCAACAGCTAAACCATATGTGAACTACGTGTAGATATTGTAGGCTAAAATATACACAATACCTTAGAAACATAATAGGTTGGAGGAGAATTCGTGGGTGCCCAAGGTGGGCTTAAGATGGTGAGTGAGGAGGGACTCTGCTATTAAACGGGTGGTGTCACCAGAACAACTGAAAATTACTGAAAACATCTTTTTTGTTAATGGAATGGCCTAAAGGTTCACAATGGTCTCGAATGGCTGAAAAGGATGGTTTAGAAATGGGAAGTCCAGTTCTATAAGATCGACCCAGGTGCTCCGCAACCCTCGTGTTTAAGTGCCGTTTTGATTGGCCTATATAAGTTGCATTACAGCAGCTACATTTATATTGATAAACAATAGAGGATTGCAGAACATCCGGGATACGATCTTTGAATTTGAAATGATGTGACAAAGTATTGGTAGGTTTGAATATTATTCTGAGGGACACCTGGGGATAGAAGCAACGAATAAATTTTGTGACTTTATGGCGTATCGAGTAACTTGATGGTCCTAAAAATGGCATAGTGAAAAATATTACTGCCTTTTTAGCAGTCGGTACGGGGCTCGGGACTTGGACAAGTTTATTTAGTTGTTTACCAAAACAGTTTTCAATGAATGAAATAGGGAAACCATTTGAATGTAAAATGTGTTTGAAATATTCGAGTTCATTGTGAAAAGACAAATATGAGGAACAAATGTGGTAAGCACGGGTGACTAAAGTTAAGATTAAATTTCGTTTGTACTGTATCGGGATAGATGAATTACATTTTGTCGTTAAACCTGTGAAGGTTGGTTTCCTGTATATTGAAGTATTAATGAGTCAGGTGTTCTGTTAATATTTATGTCTAGGAAGGGGAGTTTACCATTTGTTTCAGTGTCGGAAGTGAACTTAATGTTTTCATGTTGTGAATTTAGATAAGCTAAAACAATTGGAACGTGGTAGGGAGACTGGAATAAAACGAATGTGTCATCTATGTAACGTCTGTAGAGCAAAGGTTTGAATTCTATAGGACAGTTGTCAAGTTGTCTAGCACAGTATTTAGTACCAATCATCTCTCCTTTAACTTCCAACGAGTACACAGTTAGGGATTCATTTACATTTGCCAAGGAACTTTGTAACTTCACTCATTCTGGTTGTGTAATGGCTTCATTTGATGTAACTAGTTTATTCACCAACATTCCCATAAACGAGACAATTAACATATGCACTTCAGAATTATTTGAAAATGAAAATATTGTCAACGGATTCTCCAAAGATCAGTTCCATAAGTTACTTTCATACGCCGCTAAAGACAGTCTTTTCATTTTCAATGGTTCATTTTACAAACAGGTAGATGGTATTTCTATGGGTTATCCTCTCGGTTGCAGTCTCGCTAATTCATTCTTAGTTTATCACGAAACACAATGGCTTGACAACTGTCCTATAGAATTCAAACCTTTGCTCTACAGACGTTACATAGATGACACATTCGTTTTATTCCAGTCTCCCGACCACGTTCCAATTTTTTTAGCTTATCTAAATTCACAACATGAAAACATTAAGTTCACTTCCGACACTGAAACAAATGGTAAACTCCCCTTCCTAGACAGAATAAAGATGTTCGTGTTCACCTTGGTATTGCTTGCCCTTATAAGACTCCGCTTCCCCCGAGGAGAATCTATTGCCACTAATATATATATATATATATATATATATATACTAGGAGGGGTACCCGGCGTTGCCCGGGTTTAAATACTACTACCATAATCACCATCATCAATCACTACTACCACAATCATCACAATACTACTACTACCATAATCACCGGCCTCGACCTCCCTGTGCCTCATTAAACGGCGACCTCGATTTCGGCCGCTAAATTACCTCCGATTTTGGATCTGACCTCATCCGTACCCCCATTTTGGGGAGCTGCGAACAACTTTCGTTCCATACACCTTTTCGATCGGAGGCCTCCTTCTGCCCCAAACGGCCATTTTTTTCGCATTTTTTTCTCGCTCCCGTATACTACATAAGTTCTGCCGAAAATTTTATTAAACAAAAATGTCTCTGGTTTCCACTAAACTCGCCTAAAACCATCTCTAAAGCCTGGGCTTTCCAACGGTGCCCCACACTCCCACCTGACACCAAAACTGTGGGAGGAGTTTAGTAACAAAGGTCGGGTAACTGACAAACAGACAAACATTGACCTTTATTTATTAAGATATATACTGTATATATATATATATATATATATATATATATATATATATATATATATATATATATATATATTTATTTATTTATTTATTGTGTGCATGTGTGTGTGTCTTCAAACCGAATGACGTTACTGATACTTGTTTCTCACTTGCGTGTGAGTGAGAACCTCATTGGAGTGAGAAGTTTGAATATTACTATAGCTTCATTTTGTGGTACTAGGTGCAGCAAGTTGTTTATGCACACCACTACTTATCCATTGGATTGCAAATGTGATGTTATTCCACCCTGATGAATACTGGACATCTTCTGAGGTAAGATGATTAACAATGGATGGGTTGGGGTTTGGGTGAGGTACTGTTGGTGTGTGGGTGTAGCCAGGGTCATTGTATAATGTGAGAAATTTAGCATACGCTCATAAATATGTCGGCTTATTTTGTTTTGTTGAACTACAATATCTATTTTATATTCTTCACAAACCAGACTGCTGTAGAATGAGCCATATCATCAGCCGAATATGCATTGGTGAATTGAAATACAATAGGCTTAAGGGGGGTGATCTGTTTTTGTTCTGTCCTTTTCTATCTTTCTCTGGCTTGAATCCATTTGGCCCCATTCAGCCTTATCCACATCCAGGTGTCAATTTTTTTACAGGTGAGCGGTAGTGAGCCAGCATATTTTTTATTTGTGTTTGACAGCTGGCTAAATTTGTAAATTTTTCGATAGAAAAATGGCTCCGGCGAAGCCGGATTTCTTCATATAATGCTGGCTCGCTATCGCTCGCCAGGAAGAAATCGACACCTAGATGGGGATAAACGTCTTAAAATAGTTGGCTGAATGGGGCCGAATGGATACAAGCCAGAGAAAGAGAGAAAAGGACAGAAATAACAAAATGCAGGTCACCTCCCTTAATTCTATCTTTCAAAATACAAAACAAATAATCAAAAGGTATTTTAAAAGTGACAAATTAATAAAAAGGTAGAGGGAAACAAGGAGCCTGATATTTATACGCTAGCAACAAGATATAATATTACATGGCTTTAAATGTTCCCTTGTAGATTAATAATTCATCGTTTTCAAGACCTCTTCCAATATTTAAATTAACTAGATCATACTTATGGAATAACTGAATACACAGGTAACAGCAATAAACACGATATATTATGAAAATTTTCCTAATACGATAATTGAGAAGCCTAAAAAGGAAACAGACTCAGAGCGCTAATATAATTTGTAATTACTATTTTTCTTTTCTTGTCAAAAATAAAATTATTCTAGCTACTACCATGCGATTGTAAATTATTCTAGCTACCACCATGCGATTGTAAATTATTCTCGCTACCACCATGCGATTGTAAATTATTCTAGCTACCACCATGCGATTGTAAATTATTCTAGCTACCACCATACGATTGTAAATTATTCTAGCTACCACCATACGATTGTAAATTATTCTAGCTACTACCATGCGATTGTAAATTATTCTAGCTACCACCATGCGATTGTAAATTATTCTAGCTACCATCATGCGATTGTAATTTATTCTAGCTACCACCATGCGATTGTAAATTATTCTAGCTACTACCATGCGATTGTAAATTATTCTAGCTACCACCATGCGATTGTAAATTATTCTATCTACCACCATGCGATTGTAAATTATTCTAGCTACCACCATGCGATTGTAAATTATATATTCTAGCTACCATCATGCGATTGTAAATTATTCTAGCTACCACCATGCGATTGTAAATTATTCTAGCTACTATCATGCAATTGTAAATTATTCTCGCTACCACCATGCGATTGTAAATTATTCTAGCTACCACCATGCGATTGTAAATTATTCTAGCTACCACCATGCGATTGTAAATTATTCTAGCTACCACCATACGATTGTCAATTATTCTAGCTACTACCATGCGATTGTAAATTATTCTAGCTACCACCATGCGATTGTAAATTATTCTAGCTACCACCATGCGATTGTAAATTATTCTAGCTACCACCATACGATTGTAAATTATTCTAGCTACCACCATGCGATTGTAAATTATTCTAGCTACCACCATGCGATTGTAAATTATTCTAGCTACTACCATGCAATTGTAAATTATTCTAGCTACCACCATGTGATTGTAAATTATTCTAGCTACCACCATGCGATTGTAAATTATTCTAGCTACTACCATGTGATTGTAAATTATTCTAGCTACCACCATGCGATTGTAAATTATTCTAGCTACTACCATGCAATTGTATATTATTCTAGCTACCACCATGCGATTGTAAATGATTCTAGCTACCACCATGCGATTGTAAATTATTCTAGCTACTACCATGCGATTGTAAATTATTCTATCTACCACCATGCGATTGTAAATTATTCTAGCTACTACCATGCGATTGTAAATTATTCTAGCTACCACCATGCGATTGTAAATTATATATTCTAGCTACCACCATGCGATTGTAAATTATTCTAGCTACCACCATGCGATTGTAAATTATTTTTGAAGGGTCTATTAAAGTCAAGGGGCAAACAATAATTATAAATCATAGATATGACAAATTTATGGACCCCCTCTCTGGAATGCTGACAACTACGTGTAGAATTTCATAACACCGGGATATTGGAGGGACAAGGCCCATTGAACCATCTACAGAGAAATTTTGTAGCATTTTTACAGTAGTCGAAATATTGTTTATTACGAGTTGTAATTTATCTAATATAGTCGGTGCCAAAATGCAGCGGCTCCGACACAACTTCTACATTGCATGTTTAAAGTTAACATTTCCAAAAATACACCCAATAATTTTAGTTCTTTGTGAGGTTGTTTGCTGCTACAACAATATGCAAACTATAATATAGCCATTTAAGTGATACTTTACTTTTGGCGCTTACTGTACACTTCAAGTAGATGTTATCAATTATTCAAATGTCTTCAGAATATATTACATCTAATGTTTGTTACAGTAAATTCGATACCAAATGGTGTATTCAAAAGATACTGAAGGCTACGTGCAGTCTCTCTCTCTCTCTTTCTCTCTCTCTCTCTCTCTCTCTCTCTCTCTCTCTCTCTCTCTCTCTCTCTCTCTCTCTCTCTCTCTCTCTCTCTCTCTCTCTCTCTCTCTCTATGTGCGACTGCGTGTGTGTGTGCGTGTGAGTCCATATATATATATATATATATATATATATATATATATATATTTATTATTAATAATTAAATATATTAAGAAGAACCTTAAGGGGAGGAACACTTTACTAACAAATGTTTTCGTCCATAACTACCTCAGGTCAATAATAATCCGTGGTCACCCTCAGGATTTAAAAGAAAAATATTGTCGATGACTTACTTTATCTCATATGGTGCTTACTGTATGTCCTACATCGTTTGACGATGTTAATACAAGTAATACTAGCAAAAAAGGATAACGAAACACGATTATAAGAATCTACCATAAATGGGTTTTGCAGGTACGTAGCTTTCACATTTCCGGCCGGTCAGCTCGAGTCCTTAATGAATCGGATCGGGGGGAGGGAGGGGGGAGGGGGGGCGCGGGTGGGGGGTGGGAAGGGGGGGAGGGGGGATGAAATCAGTAGAATCCGGCCGCTGACGAGTTTTCCCCCACCCCCACCCTTCTCACCCCTAACCCTCTCGGTCGTAGTCTATATATTGAGTCACACAAACGTTTCTTCTAGCAAATTCCAATCGTCATCTTTAATCTTATAGCCATTTGGGATTCTGCTGAATTGGTATTGGTAACTACTTTGAAGATGTACACTTTAAATTGCTGGATTCATATACAATTTCCTTCAAAAAATGCCAGACCCGAGGTGCCGAAAATAAAAATTGCAGGGGAAAATTGATTAAGTGACTCGCCCTGAAATAATGCCGGCCGGAGTCGATATACAAACACGATTGCACGGATCATTTACAATAACCCTGGGGCAAAGGCTGGACATTTACACGGGGGTCGTTCACAGCAGTGGTATGAGTGCGATACGTGGGATGCTGGAATTTCTCGCTGTTAAGGGGGGTCACCGGCTTTTTTTTATCTGTCTCTCCTTTTCTCTCTCTCCCTGGCTTGTATCCATTCGGCCCCATTCAGCCAACTGTTTTAAGACGTTTATCCCCATCCAGGTGTCGATTTCTTCGTATGGAGAAATCCGACTTTGCCGGAGAAAATTTGTTCTATGGAAAAATGTACAAATTTAGCTTGCTGTCAAAACAAACATATATATATGCTGGCTCGCTACCGCTCGCCAGGAAAATATTGACACCTGGATGGGGGTAAACGTCTTAAAACAGTAGGCTGAATGGGGCCGAAGGGATACAAGCCAAAGAGAGGGGGAGAGAAAGAGAAAACAAAGCAAGGTGGGCTCCCTTAATGTAAATCCGTTGGGGTGCTCTGGCGCAATATTATATGATTAATGTTCTCGCTAACGACGGGAAGCTTAGCGGGTTATGAGCGTTATGTAACTGAGTTTGCAATATTCTGCGTTCCTGCCGGAGATATGGCTGCTCCTTTGCATATTAATATAGCGTGTGTATTAAACTTGTTCAATACCTACAATAAATGATAATATATTGTCTAGGTTCTGAGTAATATTTCATATAAACGTGCATTTAGAAACTGTGGACATCAACACGTAACTATAGTTACTAACTAGTTATATTGTTCTCATATTGCTTTCAAATGAAGGCTATATTTTTGTATTTGCTATTTTTCATAATATGTAACATTCTGCATTATGTAACTAGAAACTGTTCACATCCTTAACAAATAAATAGTTCCAATTCTTCCACGTTTAGAATTTATCTGGAACCTTTCCTTCATTATCTTCTTTGCATGCATACCCCATTACTTTTTGTTTTACTATTACATTGTTGGATCTTCAGTTCGTAATACCCCATTTAACGTTTTATTATCGCTCGCGCAATTACTATATTTCTATGGCTCGACATTATACTCTCTTCAATAGTTAATATTTTCTCTTTGTCTCCTACCTTTCATATTTTAATTTCAACCACTATTATTTTTTGTTCTCGCTCTTCCTATCTCTCCTTGAGTCACCGGTTTTCATATTATGCTATATTACTACCCTCCATCCATCTGATCACCCCTCTCTCTCTTTTTCTCTCCTCACCGACCCCCTCCCCCCCCCCTCCACCTGATACCACCGAAGCAACAAGATACGTACTGATATCATCTAGAGGAATGTTTTGCTTAACTCACTGTTTATAATGCCGATTGCCTCACCCTTCCGATTGCCCCTTCAGTAACTTTGTATAAGCGTTAACTAAAGCTTACCATGGACTCATACTTCCGACTACTTCATTTATTACCTAATCCTTAAGACTGACCTATCTTTGCCACTGACTCATACCTCCCATGCTTCATACTACGATGCCTAGTGCATTGCTTCATTATGAAGACTGAAAAAGCCTTACTGCTGACTCATACTATCGACTAAATCATCCCAAACCCCATTTTTAAGATTGACATATCCTTGCCACGGATGCATGCTTCCGATGGTTTAATCTTTCGATTTCCTCATGCATTGTCAATTATTCCCTCTGCATTATTTTCATCACTCCATTCATCAAAGTATTGCTTTATTTTTCTATGTCTTCAATATTATTTATCACTTTCATCTTGTATATCTGCCTATTTAATTTATCTCTGCAGATTTGCTCTGGTATTAAAAAAAAATCATTAATTTCAAATGCTTCCTTAAATATACCTGCAAAAAGTCTCAAACTCATTCAATCACTTTTCTTTTCAGATACAAGCTGACAAAATACGACTATATGCAATGAATTTTCAAAGCATTTCCAACAAATTATTTCCACACGAGGAAGCCTGCTATAGGTATAAAACAACTTGTCAATTACTGGCAAAGAGGAGAATAATCTAGTTATCTGTGGAACCCAAACCATGCCACTCCGATATAACGTAAGTAGAACAACATTGTGTCGTAGAGGGAAGGGATGATGTTGGGTATGAATGCAAAATAAACTTGACATATATTACAAGTAATGGGAAACAGATTGCAAAATATAGAAAGGCAACGTCAAAAGATATACAAGGACACAGAAAAATAATGTATAAATATATGATGAATAATTATAATAATACACCAATGAAACATACGTGCATGAGAGAGAGAGAGAGAGAGAGAGAGAGAGAGAGAGAGAGAGAGAGAGAGAGAGAGAGAGAGAGAGAGAGAGAGAGAGAGAGAGAGAGAGAGAGAGAGAGAGAGAGAGAGAGAGAGAGAGAGAGAGAGATAAAAGAGGGTTCAGGGAGGGAGGGGGGGAGGGGGTGGGGTAATCCATGCACGACTCTCACCTTCCTGCTATGAATATCAGGGAGGAAATTGAACCAATATATTCAGATGTCGGTGTGGCAGAAAACCCCGCTCGGCCCACCTAATCTCAGAGAGGAAATGAAGCTGCTCTGTTCTCCCGGCCTCTTCATCAGTGGCCTCCTATTCTTCTGTCTTCTGCCTTTTCTTCTTCTTCATTTTCCATTTTTGTTCTGCTTTTTCATATATTTATTTTCTTCTTCTTCATCTTCTTTTTCTCCTTCTTTATCATGCATATCTTCTTCTTATTATTATTATTCTTCTTCTTCTTTTTCTTCTTCTTCTTCTTCTATTCGTATTTAGTATTTCCTCATTATATGTTTTCATTATTGTTAATGTATGTGCTTTTCTTCTACTTCGTTATTATCATCCTTTGCTCTCTCCTAATTAACTTTGTTTTATTCCTTTAAATAATTATCTTTATATTCGTCTTTGTAGTATTATATATAACGAGGCCCACAATGTTTATACATTTGTTGTCGATGTCGTCATCTATCTCTCTCTCTCTCTCTCTCTCTCTCTCTCTCTCTCTCTCTCTCTCTCTCTCTCTCTCTCTCTCTCTCTCTCATCTATGTATTACTCAATTTATCTTTTTCAGGCGTTTTAAATTCAATCTTTCTTT
This sequence comes from Paralithodes platypus, assembly GCA_032716605.1. Taxonomy (NCBI): domain Eukaryota; kingdom Metazoa; phylum Arthropoda; class Malacostraca; order Decapoda; family Lithodidae; genus Paralithodes; species Paralithodes platypus. Next base: position 36,040,652 of record CM064519.1, read on the forward strand.
AATTTTATATATAAAGTATATTATAATTTCGTCTATTTGGCATTGCTAACATGGAAACTATTGGAATCACTATCAACAGAAATAAATAAAACGGAATAGGTGTATTAAATATGAAACTCAATAGAATGGGAATATTTTGAGAGGTAGAAATGAACGCGATAAGTAGGCTACATTTCCTTGTTATTGGAACGTGAACACATAATTTGAAAGGCAAAACAAGTAAAGCACAAGCATTTGAAGGTGCCAGTCAAAGACAGAAGAAAGATGGAAGACTAAAAGCAAATACACTGTCGATAACGCTTAGGTGGGAAATCTTGATATACAATGGCGAAGGCAACAACAAAATTAAATTGAAATAGATAAGAACATGCACAAAAAAGTATAACACAAAAGTGTCAACAATTAAATAACAAAACAAAACAAAACAAAACACTGAAGGGAAAAAAAAGGAACTTCGGAACCTGAATTAACAGTTTGGACACTCGAAGGTAATCATACAATCCAAGATATTTGTTTTCTATGTGTATGCAGGAGACAAAAGGCAGGTTAACTGTAACGAGTGTCTCCCCCAAAGTCGAAAGAGTGACAGGGCCGAACTCCAGGGATTTTGGGGGCGAAATGCCTGGACACACGAAATTTAAAGCAGTTTAAATCAAAAGATGAGGGAAATATTGATTGAGGGAGAGAGTTCCAGGATTCACTGGTTGAGTAGAAGAAAGACTGAGAACATTTGCCAATTCTTGGGTTGGAGAGCTGGACAGAATATGAGTGGGACTGTGTTGAAAGGGGGGTGCCTCGCACTCACTGCAAGGGAGGGGGTACGCTCTGAGAGAGCTCTGAAGAACACTGATTGTTGTAATAGTGACAGTAGAGTGAAAGAGATGCAACATTTCGGCATGTAAAGAAAGATTGTAGGGAACTAGTAAGAGGAAGTGAGTTGATGAAACGAAATGCTTTGGACTCTACTCTTTCAAGAAGTGCAGTATGGGTGGAGCCTCCCCACACATGCGAACAATACTCAACACAGGGGCGCACTGTGCCCCGATATAGAGCAAGAAGCTGTGTTGGGGTGAAGAACCCACAGAGACGATTGAGCATACCTAACTTTTGGAAGCTGTTTTAGCAAGAGTGGTAATATTATCTTTGACAAAGATCAAAATATACTGACAAAGCAAAAGTAAATGCTGCGTTTGGAAGAGAGAGTGTAATACAAGGTGGTTCGAAATTAAAGTGGAAAGGAAAGTAAAAGGAGTAGAAACAAAGCAAAAAGAAAGACTATTCAAGAAATAGAAAGATATATGGAAAGCTAAGAGGGTAATATGCAATGCAAGAAGTCGAAATACAATTAAAAAGGCAAATGAAGAAAGTAAGAGTAAAAGAACAAATTAGTCGAGAAAAGAAAAGTTCAAGCGCTATAAAATACAACTGAATTAACAATTGAATGAAGTAGTACAATGGACAAAAACCAAAGGAGAATAAAACAGACAATTAGAAAATACAAGTAAATATAAGATAAACCAAGAATATAGCAAAGTTCAGAAGAGATAGAGGCAATAACGTAAACAAATAATATATATATTTTTTTCTTTTCTATATTCCAACTACTACCTCTCGGGCATAGGCTGAGAGCCTGCACACTCTACCGCTGAACACGGTGAGGCCGTGAAGTCTTGTTCCAGTCTAGAGAGTGAGACATGCGAAGCACCTATTCACGGCTCGAAGCAACTCCATCTCTGAAGCCGCTTCGCCTCTGCGCTTCACAGTCTCATCCCCTAGACTCGGACCCTCACTCTCAGAACGCCACCTATTGAGCAATTAACTCACTAGGCATTGCCCCCCTGTAGCATATTTTGAATATGGGAATATTCATACAATGCTATTTAATCGGGGAACAATGAGGGTCTTTTGTTTGGCATTTCGGTGTGCTGTGGTAATGCACTGAAACTAGGTACAGCACAAATTCCATCCCAATAATATCGTCCCATTGACACATTGGGATTCGAACCCGGGACCATTGGATTACCAGTCCAGTGGCAAGACCACTCTGCCACACCTCCCCTAGTATACTTGAATACACATGAGAATTAAGTAGAATACACAGTAAGCCAAATAAAGCATAGAGGAGAACGAGGTAGGAGAGGCAATATAATATAATATGTAATGCAAGAATGGTTTAGTATAACTATAAGAAAAAATACAAAAGCAAAAGACCGAGTAAATCGAGAGACAGGAATAAAGAGAGGCAGGTAAAAGAGTTACACATACGATGGAAAAGGCAAGCGAAGGAAGTAGGTGAAAAAGAAGAAACACTAGTCAAAGATAACTAGGAAGCATAGACGGTGAAGCACTGTGCAGTAAGGAAACACAGTAACAACATTGAAAAGATAACTGAAGAAAATAGTAGATCTAGAGAACACAACGAAGAACAAGCAAAGAAAATATGAAGGCAGGAGACGCACTGAAACTCTCTGTATCAAAGGAGCACCAAAATATAATTAAAACTAGA